>JBAMHZ010000112.1:5153951-5176427 GCA_037177395.1 Alpinia galanga | reverse complement strand
GGCTCTTTTCCTTTATCTAAAGCCTGGAACTCTTCTCCTAGCTCTTTCTCTAGTAGTAATTCTTCATATCGAGCCTTGTAGTATGCTACTTCCTTCTGAAGCCTCTCAATTTCTCCTGTGCACCAAGAAATATAGTACTGCTGCTTGTTAATAAGATTTTGAGGGAAAAGGGGGGCTAGTGTTGTTGGTGTCACTAAACCTGCTTGTTGAAATAATAGGGCCCGCAAAGGTTGCAGGCTGTGATTAGGCACTTTGGGCAATAAATCCTTGCCCATTGTAGGGTACTCCTTTTGCAGCAGGTGCAGTTACTTGGCTAAGGAGGATATACTGCCTCATTATGATGCCATTCATGTAAGCAATTTAGTTGCTCCTCAGTCACTCTAACCAGGGGAGGTAGCCCCCGTCTACCTGTCCAAGCATTAAAATTGTTTCGTTAGAAAAGTGAAGCGTTTGGATAGACCTCTGTAGTTCCTCCATGTCTTCTTCCCCCTCGGAGATGCTGAAAATAGCATCGCACTGTGCCTCCCCTTCTTGTACCGACAAAATGTCACAATCATCTGGAAGGTCAAGTTGCTCAAATATAGCAACCCTCTTTATGTTTCTTCGCTCATTTGGGCATTCCCTGGCGAAGTGTCCTTCCTGTCCACACAGATAGCACTTACATTTTTTATTCCTTATCAAGTGTTTTTGTTTCTCAATCCGGGCATGGGACTCATGGGGCTTGCCCTTGTAGGTCTTAGAACGTCGGATGCCATATTTCCTTTGTCCCTTATCTTTATAGTACCCGGGGATGGGTATTTGGTTGCAGAAAGACAAATTCTTTAAAGAACGGCTGAAGGTCGCGTCCTTGCATTCATGTTCAAGAAATTTATATGCGAATAGTATTCTAGGGAAAACTCCAACTGTCAAACCCGAGTATTTTTCATCGAACGCAGCTTTGATTCGGTTTCCTATTTCTCCAGGCATTTTAAACCAGAATTTTTCTGATAGTTCTGGTCCAGTGTATAATCGCCCGGTTTTTTATGCGAGTCTCATGTAATCATTTATGTACTTGACAATGTTTTTTACATTGTCACAGGATAATTTTTCTAAGTCGCGATATGTCGCGTCTTGTATAGCCGTTAAGCCTTGCGAAGGGTCTTTGGAGGAGAATACTCATCTCATCTGAGATAATACATTCTGGGTTCCTTCTCTTCCATCAGCTATATTAATTAAGGCATCATATTCCGTGGGATAATTCATTCTCCATTGAATCCACACCAATTTTTCTATTTCTCCGAGCAAGTTTTCCATATACTCTACTTTATCTTTGGGATCTGTGAAACCTTGGATTGAAATGTGATTCTTGGTTATGGATTCCCATCGTGAGAAAACATCGTGAAAAAGGCTCAATTGTTCTGGGATAACAAATATAGGCCCTCCTTGTTGTTGGGCCGAAGGTAGTGTCCACATTTCATTGTTAGAATCCCTTCTGAATCTTGCGTTAAAAGGCCTTTATTCATAAATGGGCTGTGAGGGTCCTACAGGAGCCCTTGCTGCTGGTGGGTATCCTGAAGGTCCCATTGCAGTGTCCTGCAGCGGAGTATAAGGTGAAACCACAATACTGGAGGAGTAGATTTGTTGTGGTTGCCGCTCCGGTTGTTCCAACAGGAGCTGTAAACTTGGATACTCCATCTCAAAGCCTATGACAATTAATTGTGATAATTGTGGGGCACCGGCTGTACCCCCACCACCTTCTGATGCGAACGGGTTAAGCCAATCCTCATCATCTGTGGCGTAAGAATCCCAGAGAGGTTCGCAATCGTCCTCCGAGCTGGACGACATCCCGTTTTAAATTTCAAGAGTTCTATAGGATATTTAGAGGCAAGAAGGAGGTGCCTTGTCCAATAACTAATTTTTTAAAAAAATAAAGGGAATACTCTGATTGGAACCACTTACTGCTGCATGCTCATATCTTGGAGACGGTGACACACCAGGAGCAAGAGTCCACTCCCATTGACCATTTGTATGCATAAGTAGTCCGTAAGCATCAGATAGAGACTGCAAATGAAGTTAGCAGGTTTCTTAGCCAACATTCTGCAAAGAAATCCTTTGACCGTCTTGTTGCATGTAAGTACTTAGTAAAAGAAGCCAAGTTTGAAAAGCAGGAAAAAGAATATATGAGACTTAAAGAACAAAACCACTGTGAAACCAAATTGATAGATACATGTTTAGCTAGCCAAAAGCAGCACAAAATTTCTAAGGTTGCTTACTTTCTCCTGACATTAAGCTTTATAAATGAGAACAAGAGAAGAATAGATGGCCATTAAAGTCTCTAACCATAAATATCTCAGAAAAAAAAAGAATTTCAAGTTGTCAATCCACCTCTATGTGCTTGGCCATGAAAACATAATTACTCACAATGTAGATAGCTATTTTACTATCTGAATGAACAAACTTAGGCTCCGAGCATACAATACCAGAATCTTCCGTAAAGGTCTTCAACTGTATCTCTGGAGAACATTTGGCCATAGATCAACAATCAAAAGAATGGTATGAGTCCACTAAAAAGGATGACTCAGTGTATGATGCCATCAATATGGGTATAATGAGGAGAAAGAGTAACCATCCTTTATTGCAAGCAAATAAGTTGTTCTTGGTGATCCAAATCCTTGATAGCCATGTCATGAATGAACAATCTTATGGTAGCACAAGAGCTCACTTGTGTCTGGATGCAATTCAGATTGTATTACAAGAGATGCATTCATTTTCCTGTCAACTTTTTGGTCAAGTATAATTTTGGCATTGTGCTAGTAAATCTGGAAAGAACACTGTCCACTACGTTTCTGAACTAATCTACATAATAGATTCCTAGTATATGTATCAATCACTATTGAGGCAATGTCCACAAAAATCTTAGGATTTCCATATCCCTTGTTATTGTTTCTTCATTTCTTGGTAATTTTCTTCAAATTTATAGAAGATCCTTTGATCTTTCTAAATTAATTAAGGTTAGCACTACTTTGATACTAATCTTAGAGGGTGCAAAATAAAATTTGTTTTTATGTGATGATTCAGTTACATCCCTGAAGAACATGGCAAGTGACAATAAAGTAGTGGGAAGTTTATTGAAGTGTTTTTATGTGCAAGAAATTATTATGTGAAATTATTAATAAAATATTGAGAGATACTACAGAGTTGATAAACTTGTAGGTACTCAAGGAGAACTGCATCAGATTGAAACATAGATGTATGTATTTACAATGAAAGGAAATGAGGGATCATTGATGATCAAATTTAACTGTGCAATCTCTCCTACAGATCTTGTGATCTTTCTCAAGTTAGTTTCCTAAGATTGGTGGTTCAAGACTCCAATTGTTGAGAACCCAGAAACTATTCAACAGTCCATAGAATAGATGATGCTAAAAAAACAGGGCCACAGTAAGTCAACAAAGATGATGAGTATTGCTATATCAGTAAGAGAGAATCCAATCCAATCAAACATTAAATAGGCAATTTCTGTAAGCTAATATATTCAAGTTTTGAACAAGTTCAAAGAAAATTGAAATATAAAAGCAAGTCGCACCGTCCCAGAAGAATCTCTTCCACCACACAGCAAAAGCATGCCATCAGAGCGTGCACTTGCAGTGGCATACCTGTGTATAAGTATAATGGATGGAAAGATGTCAAAACATATAACCTAAAGAATGTGACAGCTTAAGATGACATATGGTATGCCATAAACTCATGCCACTGATTCTATGGAATAGAGGTCCTCAATCTAGTGGTAGCTGCTAAAATTCAGAGAACATACCGGATAAATACAAGTTTAATATATGATAATAACAACAAACAAGTTTTTATCCCGCTGAGTAGGATCAGCTATATGGATCATTTTACATCATTGAACTCAATCCCCTACTATATTCTTATTTATATTTAAATGAATTTTTTTTATTTTATCATTGCTAACAAAATCTTTTTTGATATCTCTCTTCCTCTATTAATGTGCATACTTTCTCTTCAACATTCTTATTTCTTATCCTACCCATCCTTGTACATCCACACATCCACTTTAACATCTTCATCTCTATGACTCTCATCTCTTGTTTGTATGCTCGTTTCATAACCCAACATTCAACTCCATATAACATAGCGGGTTAAATGGTCATTTTATAATACTTCCCTTTAAGCATTAAAAGTATTTTACGATCATAAAAAATAACTTATGTTCTCATCTATTTCAACCATTCAATTTGTATCCTATGTAAAACATTTCTATCGATTTTTTCATCCTTTTGCAAAAACGATCTTAGATACTTAAAGTTCTCGATTACAAGTAACTTGTCTTCTCCTACCTTAACAATTGTTTACATTTAATACTATTAAATTTAAATTTCATATATTTTCATCCATGAGTAGTGTAAAAGGACAGACTCACAAGTGATCTTTAATGTAACTCTATTTTTATAGAAAACACTTTAGTTAATCCATCTGAAACTTCACTCATGTTATTGCATTTTCATACATATCCTTAATTGATTCTTAATATGTGATAATGAAACCATTAAAGTGTTCAGACTGTTGGCCTATTATATTAGTTTCTTGATGTTCTAAATACATTTTCATCTTGTAGTTTTATCAAAAAATAACATTTTATGGTTTAACAATCCAAGCATAAAACTAAACTAAGTTTAGGAAATAGTTCTCATCTCTTATCTTCCTCTCATTAACTCTTTCTTATAATTTCATAGCATCAACTCCTTTAGCTTTATAACTCTACAATTTGGACAGCATTCTATATCAAATTAAGTTTTAAATATATAAGTATTCAAAACTTTTTCTCCATTCTTCAAGCATCTTCTAGTTTTGAAAATTTACTAAAAACTTAATTAACCAAATTATTTCCCATCTCCTAACCTTTCTTTCAATTTTTAATAAGAATATCATCTGGACTTATACTTTAATTCCCTTCATTTTCTTTCTTTAACCTCACTTGATTTAATAGTAAACAAATCTATGATTTCTAAATCTTTCATTCTCCGAAACTAAATCATCTACTAAATGCTCGTTAAAAAGACTATAAAGAAAATTTTCAAATCTTTCTTTAATTGCATTGCCAAAGACCTCATGATTTTTTCAAATCTTTCTTTAATTGCATTGCCAAAGACCTCATGATTTTCATCTTTTATAAATCTAACATCATCCGAGTCTCAATATATTCTTTCTTTAACTTTTGTGGTCAAATATATATATTTCTCCCCATACTTAACTCCTAAATTATCGTTAAACTTGTAATATGTTTAAGTTTAAACTTTGCTATTTTTATAATTTTTTCATCAAAATTTTAGCCAATTTATATCTATTCAAATTATACACTTTTATAACTTTAGTAATCTTTTATTTTTCATCTTTTATAACATTATCCGAATCTTGATATATTCTTTCTTTAAATTTTGTGGTCAGATATATATCTTTCTCCTCATTCTTAGTGCCTAGATTATTGTTATACCTATCATATGCTTAAACTTTGTTATTTTAATAACCTCTTTACCAAAATTTTAGCCAATTTATATCTATTCAAATTATAATCACTTTTATAACTTTACTAATCTTTAAAACATAACTTCTTTAAATTAATAGCTATTCATACCTCCTCACACCACCATCAACTCACCTTATATCTTTTACCTCAACCTTTGGATTAGTCATCATAGTTGACATGACATCAATATTATCTATCTCTTCCATTTTAAATTTCTTAATCATTCTATCCTTGAAAAGTCAAATTATTAACCTTAAAATTCCACCGTGTAGATTTTTTAAATCCACCACTCACTATAACCTCCTCTAAGCACCAATCTCATCTTCCTCTTCCACTTAGGCTGCCCTCCTTAAACCACTATCTCAAACACCTCCACAAAACCCACTATCTTCGCCTCTACAAAGTCTATGACCTCTGCCTCCTCAACTGATCCCATTGCCTCCAGCTCCTCCTACTACTCAGCTGCACACCATACCATCTGAGCTCACTTCTCATGCAAGCTCAGTATCAATCCTCCATCGAGCCCACTATCCATCATTGCTTGAACCTACTAACCTTTCAGCCCCAGGGCTGGCTCGGTTGGTAAGTGCACAGAGGTAACTCTTAAGTGAGCAGGGGTCAATTCCCAGGGAGGTTATAACTCTGAGCTGTCGACCGATCCCCTCCTTTGCACTTGTCACACCTAAGTTCCTGATTTATCCCCCTCCTCGGTAGGGGCAGCTGAGGGGGGCCGCTAATGTGGTGGTTCCACATTTTTTTGAACCTACTAACCTTTCAATTCAACAATTCCTCTAGTTGCCCCTTTGAGTTAGTTGTCACTCCTCCAACTTCCCTAATTTCAGTATACATTGTTAAGTCTTTTAAGTCTTACTGCCTTACAAATTATATTCAAAAGTCAAATATTCATTCAGGTTAATGTAGATAATTATTTAGTTTTTTTTTCTTTTAGAACGTAGGCTTCTTAAAGTTAAATTCAAAACTTAGACTTAATTAGAACTAAATTGTCTTATCAAAATAATCAACATATTACTTCCACAAACGGTCAATGTTGTCTATACGACAATTTGTGCACTATTAAAAATGATAATGCAATCCAAATTGATCAAAATCATGATTTGTATGTGTTAAACAGCTTAGAATCATAAACATGTATACCATTATTTGTGTTTTACTTCTTACTATGTTCAAACCTAGAAACTTCAACACATCTCTAATTTTTCTCTCAATTGTATCCAACTTACCTACCTACTTGGAGGACAATAGAAAGATGTAGAATTTTTTAACTTCAAGCACTGGCAATAAAACAAAAGTACTACAAAGACCATTTTTTAGCGGTTGCTGAAACAGCCAATGGCCTTCACAAACTTAATCACAGAAATAGTAACATCTATGATAACTTGTGCAATGATAGTATAAAATTCTGACAGTTTCTATGGTGAGGTCTTCCACAGCAACCATTGTGACAGGGCCTAGCACTAGGAGAAGATCTCTATTGTAAATGAGCTAAAAAAACCTAAACTCAGAAAACCACAGAAAGTATCCATTGTTTCAATTTCCTATAAATGCTCGAAAATAAAACATAATCTCACATTCTAGCTGTTGGTTTATCTCCTTCAGGGTTTAATTTCTTCCATCTATATGGTTTCTGCGCAGTATCCAATGCCCATGTATCAGATAGAACTCTTATTCCTGGAAAACAACAATTTCCAATTAAATGATAAAGCAGTCAAAAATATTTATGATCATCTTTATATTACAAAGTACCAAGAAGATATACTCAAGAACAAAACATTTCAATGTTACTTCCAAAATACAAGCAAATAAAAATGTATGAAAGATGGCCCACAGAGTTTTAAGCTCATCAAACATCAATCAAAGTTTCAAATTGTCATTTTACAGCCAACAGCCAACCATAAACACATGCCATGATTTCATTGAAGATGAAATATGAAACATCATCATTCCATTAAACAACTAATACCAAAGAAGGGAAAATTTCATTTCACACCCAAACTTTACCAACTTTTCAAAATGCCCCTCAAGTTTTTAAATAATTGAATTATCCCTCTAAGTTTTGAAAACTCTTGTCGTTTTACCCCCAACCATCAACACTTTTAAGTTACTTAAGAAAATGGCAATGTGGTGTCTTCATTCTATTAAGTAACTTAATGGTGCTATGGCTATGGGGTAAAATGACAAGAGTTTTCAAACTCTAAGGGACACTTTGATAGATGAGCTTAAAATTTAAAATTCTGCAGGGCACTTTGCAAAAGTTGATAAACCTTGAAGAGAGAAATTAAATTTCCCTACAAAAGGTAGAAGATTATCAGATGCATGCAAGTAGAACCCCTTGACTTGATAAATCTAGATTATTGTCAAAGAGGTGTCTTGCATGATTCTAGTAATTTTTTATCTAGTAGTCTTGCCTACTTTGTTGTCGTAGTAATTCACATTAACTGATAGGATGAAATGTAGATGACTTACAACGGGGTGTAACTGGATACCATCTTCTTGGTATTGGTAATCTTGTTGCAGTTATTTACGACAAAAATACTTTCTTTGTTTCTCTCAGAAATGTAGATGACCTATGATTGATGTTAATTGGATTATTTAACACGTAAAAATATGTAAATTTCCAAAGAATTTATATGTAAAATTTCCTAAAAAATGTGCAATAAATCAGTAGTCTGATTATTTAAGTGCATGAGTATTTATGGAAATGAACTTAAATTCCTAGTAATCTGCTTTTCATACCAAACAAGTCAATGTAGAAAATCCAGTAATTTTGCAATATATTGCCCATAGTAAACTCTGTCGAGCAGGATTCCAAAAAATCTTCTATTATTAATCTGTCTGTATGGAAATGCAGATTATCATGAAAGATTTCTAGTCAATCTACATCAAGCACCATCTAAAACTGAATCTCCTCTAATTTCATCAAAAAGTCAAAAACAAATTGGCACAAAATGACCAAACATCCACTCAAAACCATTGTATCAACCAAGGTTTCAAGGAAATCAGCAGGAAAGAAGGTACGAACTAGAAGCATAGATAAAAAAAATACAGCATCAAGGTGTCTTTCACTTGGACTTAAGAGCGAGTATCTATGATTGGATTGCAGAATCTATATTAAAAAAATAGCATTCAAGGATGTAGACAATGATGTCTCCATATAATAACAACAATAAGTCATAATGCCCAACTATTTGGATTTTGGAGTCATATGGATCTTATTCCACCATGGAACTCAATGCAAGGATGTGCACTAGTAGTACCTATGTCTTTATAAAACAAAAGCTGCCATGAGGTTGTTGGCATTTTTTTCATAGTGCGTTATCTATATTCAATAGACGGGAATAGCAAACTTGAATTGAGGATCTCTAGCAAGTCCTTGATCAAGTTGCAAACATATTGTTCATTAAAAACAAAGCACAAAATAGCTAACATCTTGAGCCAACCAATTGCTGGTCAAGCTTATTGTCATGAGAATTGCAAGACTGATTCTTCTAGTTTAACATAAATTCAAATAACAATAAGGGCTAGAATTATCATTCTCAGGAAACTACTCTTGCAAGCAAGGGAGACAAGCAATGATGATAATGATACTCAAAATCATGAAAAGGATCTCTCTTTTAAGAAGATACTGTGGAGAAGATATAGTCTGTTTTCACAAGGAATGTCAACCCACTCCAAATAAAAATCAAACAGATTCAAATGCCTATGAGATCACAATAACAAATTCCAAAAAATTACCAAATATTCTATGTCCTTATATGTATAACATTTCATCTGAATTTTTAGTCTTACACATGAACCTTAATCCAAGCTGTAATATCTAAGTTTACTATTGCACAAATATGGGATGTAATGCAGAATGGAAAAAATAAATATCTATGAGATGACATGACTTGCCTAAAAGTCTAGAAGGATGCATGGCTCCAAAATGCATGTGGTTCAGCAAGACAACAAAACAACTAGAAGCCAAACGCATTGTTCTTATAGTAAAGAAAGTTAAGCATGCAGGATTAGCATATGCCACAAGCCAATGAAACTGACTTGAGGCTTCAATTTAGAAGTTTTGAATCATATGTAAAATAAAAATTAGGAACTAAGTTGAGTATCTTCATATAAAATAAGCATAGGCACTAAATAGTCAGATATGCTTACTCTCAAGTTCATATTCTATTGTAGCCACCACTCAACTCTTTGGTTGTTCAAGAAAAGAAATTAACAAAAAAGGTGAATGACATGTCTGCATCATCTGATATTTTAGCTCCATGCTTATTTTAACAAAACATCCCTTATCTATTTTTCAGATCTCCTAGGCAACATCACAGGCATAATGCAATTACGAAAAAAGGAACTACTTTATTCTTTCATTATTCCACAATAGTGAGAATTTAATCTATGAAGATGGAAATCTACCATCATTGCCACTGACTGTGACAAGATAACGCTGAGCAACCAGGTCCATTGCATGTCCATACAGAGGTCCTGGACCAGGTCCTTGAACAACTAACCTGCAACACAACAGTTAATCATACAAAAAATATCCACCTAACACCTGTATACAACCTCAAAAACAACATAATAGAAAAAGAAGCACTACAATCTTCACCTGTGCCACTTGAATTTATCATTTGTCAGGTCAAGAACATAAAGGTCATCTGTTGAATGCCCAGCTGGCCCAATGCCACCCTAGTGACCCAATGACCAACAATTATTGTTCAAAAAAGATAATAACACCTCAAAGCCCGAAATTTTGAAAATTGTTAACTGAATATCCATGCAAGTCTTGCTACCTGGACAACAACCATTGTACCGACTGCTGCTGCGGCATGAGCAGCCCTTGGTGAGGGAGGTTCTCCCACGGGATGCAACCTGCATTTCGTACAAGGAAAGAACTTCCCATTAAAATTCATGACTAGCAATTTTTATAGATTCAACAAATAACAGTCTATACCTGGTCCATTTCCGGGTTTCGACGTCATACGAATGCACCGAATTCGTAACTCCCGTGAGCCCTTCACAGCACAACGAGCAACTTCATCAGTAGAAAAACAACATCGAACTGCATATCAAGAGAGGGAACGGAAGCGGTGCTGTAAATTACTGATGCCCGGGACCGCGGAGGAAGCGCCGTCTTCGATGGAAGTGGCTCCACCGAAGAGGATGAGGCGGGGCCCGTGGGACTTGGTGGCGGCCACGGCAGTGAGGGAGTGGCTGCACCGGGGGCCCGGGGCGTCGTCATCCGTCTCCCAAGTCGATTCCAGCCTCTGGTAGCTCGGCGCCGGGTTCAGCCATGGCCTCGACCCCATCCTCCGCCGCCGGCGCCTATGCCGCCCGAATTCCGCCGCGCGTTAAACAGCGTCGCGATCTGAGAAAGAGGAAAGCCAGGAACACGACGAGCAAGAGGAAGAGCTCGCAGGAAACCCTAAGGTGGGCCCTTCCCTAGCCACCCACTCTTTGGTGCCGGAGTGGGTACGACGGCGGGTGACGAAGTTTAGAGTCGCCGCTATCGAAGTCAAAATAATCTCACTGGGAAAGGATATCTTTGCCCGTAACTACACGTACATAAAAATATATATATGCGGGAGCGAGATGGACCGTCCGTAAGTACATTCTAATAAAAGAAAATATAAAATTATTATATATTTCAATAATATTTTATATTAAAAATTTCCATTTAAACAATATCTTGTCCACCGAAGGCCAAAAGACGACGAATCTAACATGTCCAACAATAGAATAAATGGTATCAAATTTAAAAAATTAAAATTAAAATATTATTTTATTGAACCAACAAGAAGTAATGTTACTTCAACGCGAGTAATTCCTTATCTACTTCTGCAGAAATTTCTCCCCTTTGCGTTTTTTCTTGGTCGCTTCAATGATTTGTTCTTCTTCTTCCTTTTGTTATCGTAATTGCTTCACTGTTCTTTGATTGATCGGAGCCCTAATCAATCACCGTCTGCCAATCGGGTAATCGTGGTCTATTTCGTTTAGTGATCCCATTGATTTCGATATTTCTGCTTCACTCTGTGTTGAAAGACTCGATTTTTTAGTTAATTTTTATTGATTTTCCCAATTTACGTCTGCTCTTCCTCGTCCTGATTCTGAGAAGTCACTGTTCGGTCTTTTCCCATCTCAATAGGGGGATGAAATGATTTGATCATTCGCTGATGAAATAACTTTAAACTCTATGTTGTTGGTTATCTTGAAGGAAAGTAGGTTTGGGGTTCCTTTTTGGTGGGAAGGAAATTTTTTTCGGATTTTAATCTATTTCTCTATTGTTGACTCGCGATCTAGCCTATTGTATTGTCAAAACCCGGCATTTTGTGGTGGAATATGATCGAATAGTAAAAAAAATGTAGGTTTTGATCCCTTTTTTACTTCAAAGGAACACAATATTTGTTCTGTTTGTTTGAATTACCCATTTTTTTCATTCTGAGGAAGAGAAAACCATAAGAAAAAGGATTTAAAAAGTATGTATAAGATGAGAATGCCCTCTTTTCATGCTTTCTGATTTCATTGGTTTTGTCAAAGACTTATAAGTGAA
Source organism: Alpinia galanga (assembly GCA_037177395.1). NCBI lineage: Eukaryota > Viridiplantae > Streptophyta > Magnoliopsida > Zingiberales > Zingiberaceae > Alpinia > Alpinia galanga. The sequence goes on along the minus strand of JBAMHZ010000112.1, from coordinate 5,164,344 downwards.
TTCGAGTACGTTCTTTTAAATATTTTTTACCTTTTTACGTCAAACTGAATTGTTGCTTTCTAGTTTATTACGTGCCACTTTTTTTTTTGTTGTTAAACAGCAGAACGTATTCCTGGAAAAGCAGCAGTTATTATAATATGAGGGGGTTTAGGCTGACTCGTAGGAGAGATAATACTGATTTAGTTGCTGATGATGGAAGTTTTAGGATTGATGATGAGATTTGTCAACTCACTAAGCTTCAAACAGAGCCCTTCATCAGTAACCGAAAGTCTATAAGGAACCACTGGAAAGTTCCTGTCTCCACTACTTCGATGTTGTTGGCCAGAGAAGCTAATCACTTTGGCAGAGGAAGGTTCTCTTTAGCCGATCGTTCACATGTTCTTGGTCGGTACCTTCCAATGGGCTTGCCCAGTCACACAGAAAGGATGTACAGTGAAGCATACACATCGCAATTCTCTATTGATGGTTCACTTTTCATTGTTGGCCTTCAGGTATGCATTATTGGGCATTAAGAAGAGTGTAGCTGAACTTTCAAATTCAATTGATCAGATGGATTTGAAGACATCCTTTTTGTATATATTTGTTCGATTATCAACCAGGGAAGCCTTATCAAGATATACAATGTTGACAAAGAATGGAATGTACAGAAAGACATCAATGCTCGGAGTCTGCGGTGGACAATCACTGATACAGCTCTCTCACCTGACCAACGGCAACTTGTAAATTTCAATATGATCCCATTGGTTATGTTTTCAATGTACCTCAATGTTTGATCCTAACGCTTCATATCTTATCTATCTTGCAGTATAGGTTTAAGAAAGAAAATTCTTATATATTTTCGTAATAAATTAATGAGAGAAAAAGATTAAAACCATCAATTGTTTATAGTTAACATCATCATGTAGGTGTTTTAATTGAAAATTGATCACTAAATTTTTCTCCAAGTTGGAGAAAGCCTCATGAGCTGTCCTTTTCTCCTTCAAGCTATGAAGGTGATTTCTGCTGTTCTATATTAATGACAACTGGTGAAGTTAGCTTGGTCAAGTTGAAGTGGGCATCAAGATCCTTGCATAGTTTAGCTTTGCATCCAACTGGTACCTATGAACAAGCAACAAGCTGAACATGGTTTAGGATGATACAGTTAGGTTGGTAGAAAAGAGATCTGGCTAGAAACACAAGATTTATTATGCTACTAACTGAAAATGGTTAGGTAGCAGCGAAGTAAAAATACAAACATTTTAGTTTTGTTTGAAATAAAATCTGGTCATGAAAATGAAAATCTTACCTTCATGACTGAGGATCTAATATTGCCACTATCGCTTGGGCAGTGCAAGAAATTTTATTGTCTGTCTCAATTATGTTAATGTTGTCGCATAGGTGTGCAGTGTCACGGAGAAAACAGTTTTGGGCTTACAGTTTCCCTATGGAGCTAATATGTAGAAGAGTAATAACATTACTATTCTTCTATATTTCATGCTCTAATGTTGAGAGATCAGATTCATGATTAGTGATGAACTTACATCACTATGATAGGGATCAAATCCATGACTAATGATGAGCTTACCTCACTAACTAACATCAAAGATACAACCTTTTAATTGCCATATACATGGTTTACTTGAATTAAATATGAATGACTAGCAGGATAAAGAAATCTCTATTATATACTTGACTGGCTCAATTTTTTTATGAGTGAGTCAAAATGTATATGATTGACAGGTTCAGGCTGGATTGGTCAGTTTAACATGATTCTGAATTTCTTCTTTTAATTATTTGAGTACAAGAAAAGATTGGTCCTACTTAATTATCAAAATGATTATCTGGAGACAGCTATACTACTATTTTCTTTGCTGTGATTTTCCATTGGGGGATTGATTTGTTTATTCTAATCTTGATCTATTGTCTAATTGTAGGTCTATTCCAGTCTGACACCAATTGTTCATTTGGTCAATGTGTGGTCCTCTACAACAGACTCGCAAGCAAATATTACAGTGCGTCTTACAGTATTTCTTTCTTTCAAAGAGCTTTATTAAAATATGTGGGATTTGCTAAATTCAATATCACATCTATGGCATCATTATGGATTACCAGCAACCGGTGTTCTCTTTTTCTCATTTGCACCTTTCTCTCATCATTGTTCTTCCATAAAAACTTTGGTTGTATGGTAACAAAACTTTTTGTTTTTCTATGTGCAAGGGTGATGATATTATACTATTATGGCCTGAGGAGTTGCTAATAGTGTCAACATTGTATATTAGTGAATCCTATTTTTCTCTGCAATTTAAATTTCAATTTTGTCAATTTTCTTATAATGTGAGTTAGAACTTTTAATTTTAATATAATTAAGGAAATAGTGAGGATATTTTTTCCGTGCAATTCATGGTTTGAAATCTCATACCGTGTCAAGCCAAATGGTCGAAACATATCATTTTAGTAAATCACTGAAACTCGATACAACTAGACACTAAGGCTCAAAATCTTAAGCTACGTCGTAGTTTCAGTCTTTGACTAGAAATATATATGGTGTCGGTAACAAATTGGAAGTTAAAGGAGGAAGGAGATGAAGAAAGAAAAAGAGACATTATGTGTGTTGAGTGGTATTGAGTTTCGATAATTTACCGAAATGCTCTATTTCGACCATTTCGCCAAGCATAGTACAACATTTAACCTTACTCGGTATAGAAAATATCTTCTTTTTGTGTTTCATCTCCTTCCTTCTTCAACTTCAATTCATTACTGGCATCATACATTGAAACAGCGACATGATACTGAAACAATATCGTTACATTTAAAGACCGAAACTTTAGCTCTGCTCGAGATCCTTTGACAAATTTTTGTCATTTGTGCACCTGAGTTTCATCCAAGTGTCAACTTGCCTTTTCTTTACCTACCTGAGGTTTTGAGCCATTACTTCAATAGTAGATTAACTATCTTTGGATATCCCCGATTATGGTTGGGATGAACTTAAAAGTAATTTATATATAGACAAAGTTGAATAGTTAAATTGCCATCTCCCTACTTAATTAACTACTTAGATATCCCTCAATTATATTGAGCCTTCTTTATTACAACCCACCTTACTCAATGACTCCAAATTATTGGAATGCTACCATTGATACTTTAACGATATTACTGGTTCATTGTGTCCCACTTGCCAAATGTTGACCACTCAAGCTACCTATAGTGACATCGACATCCTTGAGTCGGCCTTCATTGGGAGCTTTAGAAAAAAAAACACAACAGATATCTGATATGTCTTGATGTTTTTGTATATTGGTATTAAAGGTTTTACACTAATTAGAAATAAAACAATATACAAAATGTTTCGCTAAATAAGAAAAGAAGTAAGAGAATAATTAAGATGAATGGACATCTTGTAAGAGCTATTTTGGATCTATTATTTAACAAGAAGGGATATTCTTGAAGAGATTATTATTAGGATAAAATGTTGGAGATTGAAATGCAGTGGAGCTTTTGAAATCGTGTGCAATTGTCATGTGCCATTTAATTTAAAAGAATTTTCATTGCATCATAGTATGGCCTGTCATATGTAATGGGTCAGAGTATTGACTAATTAGGAAGTATTTAAGAGATCTTGATATTACAGTGTATTGTTGCATAGAGTTCAATACAAATTCAGATCACTGGACCATATCTATATGGATGGATATTTTTATAAGCCTAAGTACTTTATTTGTTTCACTGACTTATGCAATGTTTTCTTGTATCTTTACTATCTATATATAAATTAATTACACTGAATGATCGCATGCCAAAAAATTAATATAATAATAATTTTGTGCAGTGTGAGTGATATGCTCGTTGTGAGAAACCAATAATGATAAGACCTCATGTGGATACTATGGTAATAGAGATTAGATTGCCAATAGAGACAAACTCAGGTGGGTAGAATGGCATAGAATCTCTCATGGTAAAATGAGATATTCTATATCTAAGGATCTAAGGAGGAGGGAGTAAATTGTATTTAATTATAAAAATGCTTTAGAAAATTGACTAACCAAGAAGCAATAGATTGTCAATAACATATAACAAATTAGCACTCGGCACCATAGAAGTCAAAAGTTAAGTAAAAGCAAGGATCAAGAAGATATTATATGTAAATATAATAAATTATCAAGGTATAAACTTCATCTTGCTAGATGTTTTTGATTGACCACTTGAATGCACTGTGTTATAATGCTTCGAAAGTAAACCACTGTTGTGTATTCTTATCACTGGTTATAATCTTTTCTCTAAATCATTTCATAGTATGTAAAATGCTTCCAACCTATGCTAGACTGCTTGTTATTACTGGAGTGATAGCTCTATTTTTGTATATAGCTTTAGAATTCTCAACTGGAGTATTCCATAATCAAAGCACCTTCTGTCTACAGGAGATTCATGAAGCTTTGGACTTCTCTGGTGGTGATGGAGAAATCTTCAATACATATTCAATAAAATTTTCAACTGATGGCCGAGAGCTTGTTGCTGGAGGCAGCTCTAACTCAATATATGTGTATGATCTGGAAGCAAACAAGTTAGCATTGCGCCTTCGAGCTCATTCAGTATGACAAAATGCTTTTTCTATATAAATATTATCGCTGAGATTATGCCCCCGCCCCCCATAATTTATTTCTTATTTTTTATTATGTTCTTTCCTGATAGATAGTCTAATGTCATCAGTTTGAACAAATTATCCTCCCAAGCTCTAGTATTTTTGTGAAGTTCTTGTTCATTTATGTTTCTTCTGAAGTGTTTTTTGGTTTTTCTCTAGGATGACGTGAATACAGTCTCATTTGCTGATAGGACAGGCCATATCCTGTTCTCTGGTAGTGATGATAGTCTCTGCAAGGTGAGCTTTATGCCTGCTTTGCTGCAAGAATGGCACTCATCCACATTAAATGCTTATATTGTTTTTTCCGTTCGTCTCTAAAATGCTACTTCACTTTGTTTTTCTGGTGAGATTGCTCCATCTCACTGTGATGAATGAGTGAGGTACAGATCTGCTGTTTTAATTCAGACTCTCAATTTTCCACTAGTGCACTTTCTTGATCAAGTACCTGCAGTAGATTACATATTTTCTTATGGTATTACTAAGGTCTTTTAGAATAGTTTTGCTATCTTTTACTTGGTGGATAATTAAATCAAAAATGTTAAACATCCTTCAGGTTTGGGACAGACGATGTTTTGCAGCAAATGAAAAACCAGCTGGTGTCCTAGAAGGTCATCTAGAAGGCATTACATTTATTGATAGTCGTGGGGATGGTCATTACCTGATATCAAATAGTAAAGATCAGACTACAAAACTTTGGGACATTCGGAAAATGTCATCCACTGTGAAGTTGTATGTGCTACCTCCTTTTTCTGTTTCTATTTTAATACCTGTGATCATATGTTTAGCATGCTAGTTTATTTCTATGCTTACTATAGCAAAAACGAATTAGACGCTCCAGCAACTAAACTATGCACTTCTTTAAATATAAATATAAAATTACACTTATTACTATGGTTTGAAATGCTGAGTCATGCTGCCCGAAATAGACAGTTTTTACTGTTTCGATGTGGGACCGACACCGACACATGTAGCGGTAAGGCAGTGGGGTGATTATGATTGGCAACGGAATCATAATGGCGATCAATGGCGGATTCACAATCGTGATAGCGATTGGAGGCGGATTCGTGATCGCATTCATGTGCCAGATTCGCGATCACAATTGCGATCGGTGATAAAATTGCGATTGCAATCCACTATAGAATCACGATTCGCGAGTGAGATTCTGAATAAATTTAATAAAAATTTAAATGGTAATACTTAAACTATATATATATAATCATTTAATTAAATAAATTGTTGATTAACTAATATAATTATAATATATAAATTTATATTTTTATTTGAAAATATAAAAAATTAAAATAAAAGATATTTTAATTAAAATTCTAAATTCGAATTTATAATACAAAAAGTATTAAACCCATATTGGCACAACATAATATGATACCGAAACTATATCATTCTGATCGCAGACTGAAACTTTTAAACATTGCTTATTACTACGCTCCACAGCTACCCTAAAATTTCTTAATATTGTAACCTGGTGGGAATTTTTCCAGTTTAAATAATCAATAGAAGCAATTTCTAAATTTTCTGTAATTCTTGATCTTTTTGGCTCCAACTGAAGTTAGAACCACAATGATCCTCCATATAGAGAATATAACTACCCAAGTGCACAGATTTGCACCATTGACCATTCTGTTTACTTTCTCTTAAAGAAACTAGTTTCTCAGCTTTTGTGCCCTATAGGATATTTTTTATCTGTATCTTTAACAATTTTGCTATATAGGTTATCTGCAAGTGACCTGTTAATGCAAATTACGAATTTAGTTTTTAAGGTTTCTTAGCATTTGTAAGTTTATTTTGGCATATCTATTGATAAAAAAAATAAGGCAATTAAAGTAGTTATTATTTGCTAATTGTCTTATTTAGAGATAGCATTTATTCTGTCTGATCAAGTCCTTTAGATATACTCGAGTAATTTTCCAATGTTGTATTGGTTGGTTGGCACTTTCAGAAGAGACCTCAATCCCCCATGATGACCATTTTTCGTTTTTTTATAAATCTTTGATAGCGTATCAATTGGTATTAGAGTTGAACGCTTAGTTTTGGTTTGGCGTTCTCATTCTGACAGGCACCAACAATTCCAACTTTTGCCTTTCAAAGCCCTCTTTTGACAAAACTCTTTGCATTCTGCCACCGTATCCCTTGTGTTCACCATCATCCAACACTACCTCTCTTCAGAGGTCCCCTAAATACAACACAAGATTCCCTTCAAAGCCATTCTCACGAGCAAACCCAACAGAAGATCTACCCATTCTTTTGTGATAGAGTTGATGTAATAACCTTGTTGACTCATCTCACATATTTCTTCCCTTCTGCTGGTATTGTAGCCCAATGCCTCTACTCATATGTGGATTTGAAGGAGATCCACATTGGATTGGGTTCTCTTTGCTTGGTAGGGCTCCCTTCTTCATCTTGTCCATTGTCGCTCATGGAGGGGATTCCCGTCTACTTCACATTGTAGCCAACCTAAGAAAGCATAAGAAACCTTCAATTTCATTGATCCATTGCCTTTTGCAGAAGTAACACACAATATAGTTTGTCTTTCTCACATGATGTGTTTCTATAAAGTTCTCCTTCATCTTCTTGCAAGTGCAGCAAGTTTCGTTCCACCTTATGAATACTCCATATTCTTCTCACTCACCTATGACACATAACTAGGTTGATAAAAGATCAATGAGGACTCTTCCACCATATCCTTGTGATCTCATATGCTACCATGTCGTGAACCACAAGCATATTCCTACCTACACCACCTCCACTCTACACCCCTTCATCGATTTTAATCTTTCCCATTCAACAACAACCCACTTACTGCGTTACCTATATTAGAACCCCTTGGAAAGGGAGCCTTGGCGCAACGGTAAAATTGTTGTCTTATGACCTAAAAATCACATATTCGAATCCTGAAAACAATCTCTTGCAAAAAGCAGGGTAAAGTTGCGTACAATAGAGCTTTTTCCGGGACTCATATGGCGGGAGCTTCGTGCACCGGACTGCCCTTTTAAAAGTAGACTGACACTCGACTCCATACTTCTCATCTATGATGATCTTCCATGCACCATTAAATTTCTTTTTCCCATTGTTCCATTGCCACAATAAGAAGGTTCGTTCTTTTGAGACACTTTGACCTTCACTAAATCTATGCACCAACACATTTCTTTTTATGTTAGTGGCATGGGTGTAGATGCAGTTGTCTAAAATTAGTTTCGTCTAGTTGGTGAATCTTGACATATTTCTTTTTTTTCCTATATACCCAGAACAACTCGGAAAACTTCTGGTTTTGATTATAGATGGATGGAATACCCAGATGAAGCTAGAAAATTGAAGCACCCATTTGACCAGTCTGTGGCTACATACAGAGGGCATTCAGTCCTTGGCACTCTAATTCGTTGTTACTTCTCGCCTGCTCACAGGTTGGCTTTTTAGTAATATTTGTTTTAGTCTCTGTTGGCATTAGCAAAATAATGAGGACTTTATTTGTTGCCTTTATGTTTTTGCTAATCATCTTTTAAGTATGTTTTATGATTCCTTCTGATCCAAATATAAAGTAATTTGTTCTTTTTGTGGCTTGTCTTTTGTACCAGCACTGGTCAGAGGTACATCTATACCGGATCGTTTGACTATTGTGTTTACATTTATGATGTGGTATGTAAGCTTAACACTTCACTTTTTCTCTACCCCATTTGCATCCCATTCTTTCTTTTTTTTTAAGATTCATTTAATTTTGTGCACACTAGTGGATAAATTTTTAGCAAATGTATGTCTACATAACCTTGCTTTCTTCTTATGACAATAGACATGCTTGTTGTACACTTAAATAATGTTTTGATATTAAGCTGGAAAGTTTATCTGATTCAACATTATAAATTCTGATCCTAGATCAGTCCTAGGAGAGATCCCTTTGATCAGGATGGTCCAATATCACTTAGTAAGATAACAGGAGTTGTCTAACCTAGCAGATGAGCTATCATTCATTTACCACAGTATGTGGTTCATATCACCCAGTACGAAATCGGAGGATGAGGTATGTGTAGGTTCGTGTCTAGTATGCAACTTGGCACGGAGTAGAACAGTTTGTATCAGGTGACACGCATAGTGATCATCCAAGTGCCAGTCCTTTGTCGCAAAGGTAAGTACTGAGCAGTACATACCAGTATTCTAAGCCTTGCCTGGAACTTGTCTGGTTCAACACCTAAAACTAGATTGGTCCAGAGTTGATGGAAATCGGCGAACATTTTATTTTTAGAAAAATTCTGAATGTGTTTATGTAATTTTTTAACATGGACTGATGAAGCAAATAACCAACCATATTAACCTAGATCATGCAAAACATTACACTTAGGAGAAAACTTTTTTTTAAGTTGAGTTCATAACACTTATTATCTTTGTTCTAAAAATAATAATCTTTGAACAAAAAAACTGATGTGTGATATATCTTTTTCTTAAATCCCTAAATTGTGTTATAGGTGACTGGAAACACTGTGGCAAGACTTGCATGGCACTCTGGGGTCATAAGAGATTGTAGCTGGCACCCCTGCTTCCCCATGCTCATCAGCTCTTCCTTGGACTGTTTTATCGCCAGATGGGAGTTCCCCGGCAATTCTCCATCTCCGCTGCGAGCCAAGAAGAGAAGCAAGAGGAGACATGCTGCTTAAAGCCTTGAATCTTTTCTGCATTATCCTATAGCTAAACTCTGTAAGTATCAAAAGGTTACTTTCAAAGAAAACAAAGCACCACAGCAGCTTTCTTGTAATTATTTTTTACTAATTATGTTTCATTCTGTTAAATTGGGTAATATAAGGGAAGTTTTCAACATGCCCCAAGGTTTCTATGAAGATTTCATGATTGTCGAAAATGCCTCCTAAGATTTCGAATCTGTACTCTCAGTCTCTGTTAGGTTCTAACACAGAGGCATTGGTCTTTTCCAGTTCAGGAAGTTGGTTGGTTTCTTTCTTCTCCAGGTGATAAATGGATAAGAAAATTGGCATGAAACATTCAAACATGGAGAAGGTTAGTTGAGTTTCATGATCTTGATGGATGGATACAATAGGTGTACAATTGTGTTGGTGGTATTCGACTTATTGAGAGTATTGGAAATATAATCAAAGTCTCATTGGTAAGATATGGAAAAGATCATTTGCTTATAAGGTGAAAAGATATCTCTATTGGTATGAGATTTTTTGGATAGAGTCTAAAAATAAAACCACGAGGGTTTAAATCTAAAGTGGACAATATCATACCATTATGAAGATTTATGAATCTTATAAGCACCAACACTGCTGGTTATTTAGACCGTTATGTCAATTTTAGCGTCACTTACCCGACAACTTATCCTTACAAAATTACTAAGTCTAACTCCCTAAAAATCCACAAAAGAGAATTTGAGAGAGATTATTGTTCTTGAGGATAATTTACAAATAAAGGGAAGTGAAGTATTTATAGTTATTCTCTTTTTTTTTCTTTTTCTTTTTTATTTGGCACTAAGTTTTTTGTTCAATTAATCCTAGAGGCAATTGATTCGGTCCCATACAAATTTTCATCGACTGTTAAAATAAATTGAAAAGCGCTTGCAGTGGGCAGTTCAGTAGTTCAACTTTCTAGGATTTGTCACTTCAAGGGAATTTTTATAAATGAATATCAAATCTAAAATGTGTGAAAGACTATATAGGCATTTTATTGCTTGGGACAAAAGGTAATTACGCACACCCTAAATGTTCATATCAGTTAGTTCTACAGTCAACATAAGAAAGATAAATTACGGAGAGTTATTTT
>JBAMHZ010000112.1:5127979-5137982 GCA_037177395.1 Alpinia galanga | reverse complement strand
AATGTTCATGAACTATATTTATATTTATAAACACATATTGTAAACTATATTCATGAATACAAGTGATAAGGGATGTCCACGAGTAGATTTATTTATGAATTTGTTTGTACTAACCATTCAAACAAAAGTTAAAAAATTAAAATTTCAAATAAACAAACTTTACTTAAGAGGTTGATAATGTTTAAAATAAAGTTAAACAAGTTTGATTTAGAAGGTCCATACTAATTAAATAAGTCAAGTTTGAACTTAAAAAAATAAATAAATCAAACTTAAACAGTAACTTAGTTAATTTTAAGTTTAGCTTGACTCGGCTGAACTTAATTATCTTATCAAACAATCATAAACACTATAAAATTTTACAACCTTAAATTATGCTCGCCAATTTCTCCTTGAATAATAATATTATATTTACAATTTTCTTCTTTTTATTTTAAAAAATATTTTGATTTTCTCGTGTTCTAGTAAAAGTGGTCATTGAAAATTAAAATTGTAAAATTATTGATTCTAATACATCAGATACTAACCTTTTATATGACATAATTTATTATTTTTGATAAAATTTATTGATTAAATAAATCTATCAAAAAATAAATTAACTTTTTAAAAATATATAATAAAAACATTATATTATTATTTTTTTTGGCACCTTTTAAAAAATATGATAAAAATTATTGAATATTTCAACACTAATTTTAGATAAAGACGTTTTATGAAATATATAAATAATTATTTATGTTTTTTTGTTGCTTTCGTTCATTTTTAGTTTTTTTTATTAACATACAATTAATTTTTTATTATTAATATTATTTAAGAATTATTCTTAATTGATTGATATTTATTTTCAATTGATAATTTTAGCATCATCTTTAAAGTCATCGAATAACCATGAATATCTTTGGTTTACCTCATTTACAATTTAAAAAAAATACTGATTTAAAGTTTAAAAAAAACATTAATAATATTTCATTGAAATATAATATTCACTCATCGAGACAACATATTTTAAAATAGAAATTATTTTTCATGGATAGAAAGATTAAAATTATTTATAGAATTCCTTTTTAATTTTTTTTACTGTGTTGTTTTGGATAAAATATTTTGATAGTCAAAATAAAATAAAATCATTATTGAATTCATCATTTTCTCAAGAATTTATTTGTTTTTTTTATTGATTTTAACAACCAAAAAATCATTAACATATTTTTTGAAGTTATAGATATGTTTTATAGGGATATTTGTGATTATAATTTGTGTTGCAAGATCGATCATTTGAGTATTGAAACACCGAGAATTAAGAAAAAGAGTTGTTAATTTGATAGAATCGGTTGCGACTAGACGATAGAATAACTCAAATGCTATAGCAAATCGATTATCATCGAATAAAAAAAGATGAACTAACTTAGATAGTTGTTAGAAGCCAGTTAAGTTAGGTAAACAAGAAACATATAAGAAGTAGCTTTTTATTGTGTTTTTTTAGCATTCAAATAAAATAGAAAGTAAATAATTACAAGTGAAAGTAAGTTAAATAAAAAACTTTATTCTGTAGTTATTATTATTTTTTGTAAATAAAAGGAAACAAAATTTTTAAAAAATAAGAATATAAAATATTATATTTTGGCACATGAAGATATTAAAGATCGAATAAAAATAAATTTAAAAATATATTAAAGATTGATAATAAATTAGTCTATTTTTTTATTTAAAATATTTATTTTTATATTTACCGTGAGTTTATTTCTTTCTCCACTTTATCAATTTTGTTCTAATTTTTTGGAAGAAAATATAGAAAGAAAGAAAAAAACAAACTCATTAATTATATATATAATATTGTTTTTCTTCCTAATTGATTTGTATAAATCAATATTCACACCATATTGTATGCCTTACGAACCATTTTAAATTATTTTTTTCTTTATCTTTATTTTATATATAATAATAATAATAATAATAATAATAATAATAAAGATTTAAAAAATTAAGAAAATAATCTCACTTTATTTCATTATCATCTCTGCTTCTCGTTCGAAAGAACTCTAAACTATCTGCTTGAATTTTCTACTTAAATATATTTAATATTGAATATAGAGACATCTCGTAGACGACTCTGAATGATAGAGCTCGAAAGCTTATTTTTATAGGCAGAGTATGATTTTGACGTTGAACAGTCTTATAAGGACAATACAACTACAAAAGTCAAATTTTATCATCGAACCGTAAATACTTTTCAGATTTACCTTCGATGGCTGATGGAGATTTTATAAAAGATTCATAGAGTTGAAGAGGCTAATTGCTCTTAAAATTAATCGAATTGAAGATTTAAAAATATAATGCTAATAAAAAATTAATTGTTCATGTATTTAGAATTATCAATGAGAAAATAAACACATTTATTTCGTTGTAAACCTTTTTTTAACTTATTATTTATTTTGTATTCAAGTAATTTCTATTTTTTTTAATATGAAAGTGTCTTTGACTCAGAAATTTTAAAGAATAGGGACTTTTTTAGAATATTGAGCCAACTATTACTCATTATTTAAACAAATTTTCCTTATTATTTATTTTTCTATAATTTTTTTTTCCTCCATAGAAAAAGGAAAACCATTTATTCCATGCGCAAATAAAAGCCTCTTCTCCTTCTCGCCTCTTCCTCCTCTCCCCGGCTCTTTAGCTGCTGCCTGGTAACGCTTTACTCGCCAAGACTCGATTTTGATCGCATTTCTTGCTCTTTGATGGCGTTCTTCGTCCATGTGACTGTCGCTTCCTGCCACCCTGTTTGCCATCTGGGGCTTTAATACCGCGTTGTTCTCGCTGGTGCTTCATGTGTCTTTGTTCGTTGCACTGATGATCTATTTTTGATGCGGTTTTTCTTTTGTATTATTATTTTTTATTTACGAGTCTGTGACATGTTTAAAGTTGGCAATTTGATTTGGATTTGGTTTTGGTTTCGTCTGCGTTTTCATGGCTGATGGCTTCGTTCGATTTTAAGCTCGTCTTGTGGATCTGAGATCCTGTTCTCCCTTACACGTCGAAAATTGTATTTTAATTTTTGTTCGTTTTCTTTTGGTAAAGTTACTTTCTCATTGTTCTTTCAAAATGCGCTGTGTGTTACTATAGAAGCTCGATTTGATTCCATCAATGAATTGTTAGGGTTTTGGATTCCGTAGTTCTTACCCTATTTGCCAATTTAGAAATTGTATGGAGAAAAGATGTAAGTCTCATTAGTAATTGATTGACTTGCTTGACGACTCGCTCTTTGTTTTTTTTTCCTCCCTCAACTCAATATTTTCTGTTGATCTTCTTACCAAGATAAGTCTTTTTATTGAACTGTATGTTTGACTTTGCTACAGCTGCCTTGATCTGGTCGGCAATTGGAGGTTGTGTTTGTTGAGGAACAGGAAACCCTTTTATTCTTCTTCCAAGTTCGCTATGAAGGAAACGTCTCCCATGCTACCTAGCAGGAGCAGAAATCAACCTAGAGCTGTCAGACCTTGGCCCCTCTCAGGTTCTTATTATTGCTAATTGGAGATCTGTTGTTTTCTTCATTGGTCACATCATCATGCCACCTTTTCTTACTGTTTTTTTTATAAAAAATTAACTCAATAGTGGGTCATATTGTCGTGACCTTGTACCAATTAATTCAAGTGTCGGTGAACACTTCCTTTTTTCGTTTTTGATTGTGACAAATTATTGGAGACCATGACTTTGTCATAATGTTTTTGAATTTTCTTCACCAAGTCAATCATAATCTGTAATTCTGTGTATGATTATGCCTGCACCTATATTTTTCTTAACTTGTAAAAGTACATGGTATATGTGTGTCAGGCCTTATCTTTCTATTCATTTTCGTTTTGCAGGAATGGATTACCCAGATACAAGACGCAAGCCTCATATTCTTGGGAAGCTGCTTATGGCAGTTATACTGACAGCCTTCTGCATATTGATTCTGAAGCAATCACCGAGTTTTGTTAGCACTAGTGTGGTAGGCTTTCACAACATTCCAGTTAGAAGTTTGAAAAAGAGAACTGTGTCGATTATGTTTTATATTTTGTGAAGTAATCAAATATTTTTCAATCCGGTCTGTGCATAAGGAATTCTAAATATGGGTGCATCCTTAGATTTGAGGAACCACTAATTGTTATACTTGAAGACAATGCAAATATCTCACTACAGTTTGCCTTATATGCCCCCTTCAGATTCTTATTTCTTGACTGTATTAGTTTGCAAATTACTTTCTTCTTTTGTGTTGTGTGGCTTCCACTGTGACTTGGAAATATATCAAACATTGCAGTTTTCACATCATGAACCTGGAGTGACTCATGTCTTAGTAACTGGTGGTGCTGGCTATATTGGTTCCCATGCTGCACTTAGACTCTTGAAGGACTCATACCGCGTCACAATAGTGGTAATATGGCTTTGCTAAGCACAAATACATTGAATGCTATTATTCTCTATATCCGTTAATAAAGTTATGTTGACTATAATTAATCTTTCTGGCTGATTTCTATAGGATAACCTTTCCAGAGGAAACCTTGGTGCTATTAAGGTTCTCCAACAATTATTTCCCGAGCCTGGAAGACTTCAATTTATTTATGCAGATTTAGGAGATGCAAGAGTCGTATCCTGATTCTGTGAATTTATTTTGTTTAATATTTACTTTTTGTTGAGTTTTTGATACAGTGGAGTTGACAATAGAGAATCACAATCACCAAGAATGAGAATTATTTATTTTTAAATTCTATAATTTCAAATAGAGGAAGATAATACCTAGGGAAACCATCCTAATCCCCTATTACAATCTCATACAATAACAATTAAGTCTTATCTCATTAGGTGGGATGGGATCAGCTTGATGAGAATATCATAAATCAGGGGAGTGCAATGGGACCAGGGTGACCCATGGTTTGGCTCAAACCCCACCACTAGGGGCTCACATTTGAAACTCCAAGGAGCAAGGCTCAACTTAAAGTTCCAAGAGCAATGCCTAGGGGAGGGCCACCCTAACCATCACACTGAGCCCCTGATGTTAAGCAATAAGAAATGATAGAATTTCAAATGCTAAGGAATTAGCATAATTGAAATGGAAAGAAATAAAGCCTATGGTGTTAAGCATAATTATTGTTGATGAAATAGATGAACCAATGGTTAATTAAGTTCATGCCTCATTATTCTCCTCCACTTTTGAAGTACCCACTCGAGTTTGTCACCTTCGCTAGAGTTTGGCATGATGTCACTTTTCGGCAGCTTATTAATATTCGAGATCAATTTCATCCATATTTTTCTTTACCTCTGCTAGGACTGTATGGGCATCCAATTATGCTCATTTCTTTTCTCCTCATTTAACACCTTGAGAAAGCAGGCATATCAAGTTCAATCCTTGGCAAAGAGCAATAAAATACCTATACACTATGTCTTTGATGCAACTAATATTATACGTTCCGGGTGCTTCTAAATAGATTGTCCAAATACTTCTACAATTTCCTTGGTTAGGAGTTATGATATTGTCACAGCTCCTAGTATCAGTGAATTAAAAGATTTAGTCTATATTGTACATCAAGTTTTCAAGAGGTCATTGCAATGAGATTCCTCCTCTTGTTTTGGCAATGTTAAAATCCTTTGACAACATATGCGAACAGTTCACCTCATTTGGTGGACAAACGTTCTCTTTATCTTGGTTGGCGTCATCTGTGCCTTCGTCTGATCATTTGGTATTGATCTTCTATATGGACACTTCTCAACTGTGACCCATCTTCCAACTTTGTTAACACTTTGGATCCATTGGCTATTTTGCTTAGTACATGGTTTTTGTCTAGTGATTTGATGTGCATCTCATGAAGTTCTCACAAGGGGTCTAGACCATCATGACCCATATTTGTCTTTTGTTGATAGGTACAGCAGATTGATGTGTTTTCTTTCTGTCTATCTCAGATAAATTTTTTTTGCTATTTCAATTTCATGAAAAAAGTTTTCTTCGGACATCTCGAAAAAATTTCAATTTTTCATATCACAGACGAAGTTTGTCCAGATGACTCAATAATTTTAAATATTCAGGCTTTTCATTTATTCTGCAATGACTGTCATTGCATCAGCTTTTGTTGATCCATGCTTTGACTGACAACCATTGTGATCCTGAATATGTAGTTTGAATTATTCAAACATTGAGAAAGCGAGGAGTCATTTTCTTGAGATGCTCTTCACTTTAATTTGAAATTTCCAATTTCACTTGGTTTCTCTTGGGTACCTTCAAATAGTCCAAAGTCTTTTCTTCCAGTTCTGTCATTCTAGAAATCTTTTTTATTCGGTATGGAATTTGAGAAACCTTTCATAAACAGGAATTTTCTACTTGGTAGTGAAATTCATCAACAAGTTCTTGATGTCGATATATTCATCTTGCGTGTCCACCTCATAAGTTGGATGCCTATGTGGTTCATTTTCCATGAGCACCTTCTCTGCCACTGACCTCGTATTGCCATGGATATCTGTTGGTAGATCATGAGCATCTATTTCAACACACTTTGGGATTGTCTTGATTTTGGTTGCCCTGGAAAGCTGTGCATCCCATTTTTATCAGTTTACCCTGTCCTTGCATTGATATTGAGCTGCAAACAATGGAACACTGATTTGCATTGCGTCCTGATCAACATCTTCAGGATGCTTCATGCCATCAGATCAAGATAGCCTGCACTTTGGATACCTACTGATGCAGTGAAGCTAAAATAAAACAGAATCACAATTGCCAATAAGACAATAGCAACAGCATTGTTCTTCAATTTTATAATTTCAAAATAGAACGAGATAATTCATAACTGAAACATGGAAATAATAGAGCCTATAATGCTAAGCATAGTTATTTCGTGAAATGATCCAATCGCTAATCAAAT
This sequence comes from Alpinia galanga, assembly GCA_037177395.1. Classification (NCBI taxonomy): domain Eukaryota; kingdom Viridiplantae; phylum Streptophyta; class Magnoliopsida; order Zingiberales; family Zingiberaceae; genus Alpinia; species Alpinia galanga. The sequence goes on along the minus strand of JBAMHZ010000112.1, from coordinate 5,131,104 downwards.
CTTTATATCATTAGTTTCGGTCTAACAGTGGTCTAGTTTACTCCTTAACAACAAATTTTAGGTTAATCGGATCTTCACTGAAAATGCTTTTGATGCTGTGATGCATTTTGCAGCTGTAGCTTATGTTGGCGAGAGCACACTTGAACCGCTTAGGTATGCTGTTTATCTGTCCCATAATTGCCAAAATAACAACAAAATTTTATGCTATAGTAATAACAACAAAACTTTGTTTCTGGAACCGAGAAATATGCCACATAATATTTCCAAACACTTGCTTCAGGTTTTCTGGTTTAACATTCATGTATAGTTTCTAGTTAAACTGTGTACTCCTGGACACTTGTAATTAAATACAAATATTTTTCGCACTACCGTATAATTCTTTGCTCTTTAAATGCCTGTGCAATCTACCTTCCAAAAATCTCAATGTTGTGAGAAGTATAGAAATATTACTGTTTTTTTTTCTTACGGTGTTTGATTTTTCACGATGATACTTAACTAAAAGCAATAATCATTCTCAGTTATTTTTCATATGAATCCTAATTAACATTATAGCTCATTAGTTGTTACTAGATGCCCTATGTAAGATTCATGTACAAATTATTGAGAATGCAAGATTGATTGGTGAAGTTGCATTTTATGATATCAAAATTTCCTGGTTCAGTACTTAATCAAATTCCAGAAGTTTAATCTTACATATTGCTCAGAATTACTTCAAGCTTTAGTCACTCTCGCAGCAATATGATTTTAACTTTTCCAAAATAGGTACTATCATAATATCACTTCAAATACTTTGGTGATTCTTGAAGCCATGGCAGCACATGGTGTTAAAACTCTTATATACTCAAGTACTTGCGCTACTTATGGAGAACCAGAGAAAATGCCTATTACAGAACTAACTCCTCAGGTCAGGCAAGAATTAGCATATGATATATAAAATGACATCCCTCTTTGCTGGCTACATATGAACTACAATGTGCTGTTGATTTTGGGAAATGACAATTCAAGTGATACATGCAGAAGCCTATCAACCCATATGGGAAGGCTAAGAAAATGGCAGAGGACATTATCTTAGATTTTTCGAAGAAATCCGACATGGCAGTCATGATATTGAGGTATGTTAATGATAATAGCAACTTGGACGGTGAAAACACCCATGGGGCTTGAGATTGACTCATTTCTTGACACTGTCAGATACTTCAATGTCATTGGCTCTGACCCAGAAGGAAGATTAGGTGAAGCCCCAAGACCCGAACTACGGGAGCATGGGCGCATTTCTGGTGCTTGCTTTGATGCAGCACTACGCATCATACCTGGATTGAAGGTATCTTCATTTACCTTAAATATTGTTAAGTTACAGGAAGGAAAGGAAAACTTGCTTTTCTATCCAGTGTTTAAAAGTTCTGAGATGCTTGTGTTGCAGTGATACAAATAACTTATGGGTTTCTTTTATAGGTTAAAGGAACAGACTATCAGACTAGTGATGGAACTTGTATCAGAGACTATATTGATGTTACTGATCTTGTCGATGCTCATGTAAAAGCTCTCGACAAGGCGATGCCTAACAAAGTTGGCATATACAATGTCGGTACCGGAAAAGGTGGCATTCTCTCACTGTTGCTCTCTTTGTGAACTCCTGCACAAGGCTTAGCTAAGTGCACTCAGTTACTTGCAGGTAGGTCAGTCAAAGAATTTGTCGAGGCCTGCAAAAAGGCCACCGGGGCGAGCATCAAAGTTGATTACCTTGAGCGCAGGCCGGGAGACTACGCCGAAGTCTATAGTGACCCTTCGAAAATCAACCGTGAGCTCAATTGGACAGCTCGTTACACCAATCTTGAGGAGAGCCTTTCAGTTGCTTGGAGCTGGCAGAAGCTGCATCCAAGTGGTTATGGGTCACAATGATTCATGTGACTCGATCAAATCCCTTAGTCATCGATGCAAACTGCATTGCCGACAACATTTGTGCTAAGTGTTAGCCGCCGTCACCGTCGTCGTCGTCGTCGTCATCGGTTAGTTTGATAGAAGAGGGGCAACTATGGGGGTACTGAGACATACAAGACATCTGCAGGTAGGGAACTGCGATAATTTGTTGTTTCTTCACAGCGCGATAGGTTGGAATATATCCATTCGATTGAAAAGTACTTCTTGTCCCCATTGATTGAGTTCTCATGTATCATTCATAATCTGTGCTTTAGTATGATGAGTATTCTTTTTGCCATCCTTTAGCTCTCTCTTGCTTGATTGTTCACCTTAGAAGCTCTTCAAGATTTGAACACCCTAAAAGCAATAAATTCTGAACGAGGGTCCTTTCGCTTGTAGATTAATACCGACAAATAATTTCGGACGAGTTGAGCACACTGGCTCGAAATAAACTAGATCAGTTGAGTTTGCTCCACCATGGCCTTCTATTTGATATTTAATTACTTATGCATTATATTTTAATCCTTAAACTCAAGAATATCAAATATAACGAAAATGCTTATCAATGAATATTTCTATCTAATAGGTAATATTCTTTTTAGTAGTATTTACAATGTTTTTTTTATTAGCATCGTGTATTTAAATTTTTAATCTGATTAATTTTAGAGATGATTGATTTGATTCTAAAAAAAAATTCATTGATTATCAAAGGTTTACAATCTGACGATAAAAAAAAAATGAAACCACCACATTAGTGGCCCACTCAGCTGGCCCCATCGAGGAGGAGGGTAAGTCATGACCTAGGTGTTAAACGCATGGGAGGGAATCATCGATAGCCCGAGATCATGACTTATCCAGGAATTGATCCTTGCTTTGTTAGGGGTTATCTCATGCGCCTATCACCTGGGCTAGTCCTAGGGCTTTATTATTCGACAATAAAGCTTGATCTTGCAGTCACATTGTCCTTGTAAACCTGTACAATATTAAAATTATAGTCTATTTGTAAAAGACAATCTCTTAGACTCGGAATTTTTTCTAAATAAGTAAAAAATCAAAACTTATTACGAAAATAAGTAAAAAAAAAAACTAATTACGAAAATAGGTGAGATAAAGTGAAATCCGGGATTTAAATCCCGGATCTGAATTTTTTATTATTTATTTTTATTTTTTTTCCAAATCCGGGATTGAAATCCCGGATTTAGATTTTT
>JBAMHZ010000112.1:5073137-5083439 GCA_037177395.1 Alpinia galanga | reverse complement strand
TTGACCTATTTAAATTACTTAAGTTAAATTGATCACCTAAATCTTCATTAAAAAGTTGATAAAATACCTCTTCCATTGTTCTTTTATTTCTTCATTATCCAATAGTACCCTATTGCATTCTTTTTTAATGCATCTTATTTGGGTAACATCTTTAGTAGTTCTCTCTAGCTTTAACTATTCTATAAATATTTCTTTGCTCTTTTTTTGTATTCAATTGTCAATATAAACGTGTAAAAGTTTCATTCTTAGCTTCACTTACTACTTTATTAGATTTTTTCTTGGCTATTGTATACTTTTTTAAGTTTCTCTCTTCTTACAGGTTGTTCATTTTTTCTTTCATTTTCTCTTGTATTTTCTTATTCCTCCACTAAGATTCTTTACTTGGTGGTGCACATCCCATTGACTCACCAAGTACACCTTTGGCTATCATTTTTAATTTTAACGTCATCTTATCCCATGTCGTATTTGAGTTGTTATGTATCTCTTTTAATATTTCTACTCTTACTCTCTCCTTAGATATGTTTTGTTTTTCATCTTTTAATTTTCACCATTTAATTTTAGGAGTCATATATGTTTTTTTTTCTATTAATACTATGTTTAAGGCGCATATCCAACACTATCAACTTAAGCTGGGTAGTGAAATTTTCTTCAGTAATAACCTTGCAATCTTTACATATCTTTCTTCCTCACCATAAGAAAGTCAATTTGAGTCTTATTATTCCCATTTTTAAACATGATCAAATGTTTGTCTCTTTTCTTGGAAAACGTATTAGCTAGTATAAGTTCATATACAATTGCAAAATCCAATATAGTTTTTCTTCTTCATTACTTGTTCCAAATCCATAACCCTTATGCATTCTTTTATATTCCTTATTTTTACTCCTGTGCGCCCATTTAAATCTTTTCTTATTAAAATAATTTTGTTTGGTGGAATTCTTTGTAATATGTTATCTAAGTTTTTTCAAAACCTAATTTTATTATCTTCATCTAATACTATTTGAGGTGCATTTATGTTAATTATAATAATAGTTTCTTTAATATTATTACTCTTGAGAGTTATAATTCTATCCCCTTTTCTAATTACTCTTACTACTTCATCCTTTAATAAACTATTTAGAACAATAGCTACTCTATTTAGTGTTCTATTTTTTCCTGTATACCATAACTTAAAAGCTGAGTTATCTATCATTTTTGCCTTCTCACATACTCATTTTGTCTTTTGTAAATACAAAATATTAATTCTTCTTTTAATTATAGTATTTACTACTTTAATTGCTTTACTAGTGAGCGCTCTTATGTTTTAAATCTTAAACAATCAGTTTTTTTATTATATTTATTTTTATTCAATTTATAGTGTAAGAACTCTTACATATTTAACACTACACCCAAGTTCTTATAGAGATGTAACGGTATATTGCAGTCGAATCTTTTAACGCATTTCTTCCACTGAATAATTTAGCATTTGCACAATAACTTGATAGATTCATTCATTGAAATTTGCTCAAGTTCAACGTTGGTTGACAACCTAATGCAATCCTCATCTTTCTTATTCGAGATTGGGACCGGCTATGACGGGTTTCAAACAAACATTGTTTTATTGACTAATTGAAAATAAAATGTGATCTTAATAGCAAGATTCCTTGTTGAGTCATCACACTATTGCTTTAGATTATGCTAAAATAGATCATACAAATTTTAGTATGTAACCATTTGCCTTAACTGAATGGGAGCCTTGACGTAACAGTAAAGTTGTTACCTTGTGACCTAGAGGTCATGCGTTCGAGTCCTGTAAACAATTTCTTGCAAAGTAGAGTAAGACTACATACAATAGACCCTTCTCTGGGACTCCGCATGGCAGGAGCTTTGTGCACCGAGTTACCCTTTAACCACCTATCTTAACTGATTATTATTATTTTGTTTGGCATTCATTGACACTATTCATTGAGTTTTTCTTTTTTAAATTCCATTATATATTGGTTGACTTATTATATCACTGATATAATTTCTTTTTAATGTTTCAGGAAATGGTTGAATTGGAGACAAGGCGTGCACTTATTAAACAAAATGTTGCACGTATATACCTTTTTTACTTCTGATTTTCGTTATTTTGTGCTATTTTTCCTTTGCACGATAGCTTTTAGTATGTCCATTTAGAATTTCACCTTATAGTTAATGAGTGCAGATGATAATAGATTTTATGAAAGCATAAGTCATTGCGACAATTGCCCTATATAATGATTCAAGATTCTATTTGGCCAAGAATAGATTACAACACTTGTAAAATTATTAACTTTTTGCTGCAGTTAATTCAGACATTCAAATTTTTTATGTTTGACTATGGTCTTTGTTTGTGCAGATTTTGTTTTAATCTTGTCAGCAGTGGTTACCCTTGTTGAGGATTTTTGCTACCTAAGAAATAGAGTCATGAGAAGGGGAGTCTTGGCGTAGTGCTAAAGTTATTGTCGTATAACTTAGAGATCACGGTTCGAGTTACAGAAATAACTTCATATAAAAAAGGATACAATTGCGTATAATAAACCTTTTCATGGGATTTCACATTGACAGGAACTTCGTGTATCAGATTGCTTTTTTTTTAATAGGGTCCTGTTGGTTTAGATAAGGATAAATTGTCTATTGCCATGTTGGTATCTTTAATATGGGCTAACAAGTAATATGCTAATACGTTTTGTATAGGTTTTACCTACATTGTTGTGTGGACTACTGTTTTGGCATGATACTCTTTGATCTTTGCCATATGCCTATAAACACTTAAAACCAAGCTTCTTACTTTTCTTATATATTTCACTTTTTGAACTCTCTGTAATAGTTTTAGATACCAGTATTTTCTTTCAAGAAAGTTATTAATGAGGTTATGATTAATAGGAAAAAGATGAGTGGTTAAAGTGTAGAGCTTTTTTAAAGTTGTGTGTTTCCCCTAGACTAAAAATGAAAAGCTTTATAAATGTGTGGTAGAAGGCTACAAAACAATGATATTGTATTGGCTAGAGCATTAGATAGTTAGAAATGACACTTATAAAGAATTGGTATAACAAAGATGATATTGTTAAAATGAATACGTGGAGTTACTAGAATAGTAGAATTGATTACAAAAGTCAGAACGAGTTGTATTAGTGTCATGTTGGATGGGTGATCTTGGTCTGTGCCAACCCTGACAATAAAAGATGAAGAAGAAACTACAAACCATGATTCTGTTAAACCATAACAATGGAAGAAGAAAATAGGAAAATAAAGAGAAGCAGAACAAGTTGCAGAATGGGATTGTGTTAAACCACAACAGGAGAACTGGGGACTGACTATGTTGTTCTCAATGCCCCTGGGAATTGGGTGGACTTCAGTGCTCTTGATGGCCTTGGGACAATGACCTTGAAGGCAGATAAGGTGGTCTCACTGGTCTTGATTTGAAGGGAAGATGAATTAAGAAGAAGAAAAAGAAGATGAATTGATGTTGTAGGAGGAACTAGTGCCGACTACAGTGCTCTCGATAACCTTGTGATAATGGTATTTAAGGAAGATAAGGTGGTCTGATTGGTTTTGACATGTAGGGAAGATGAGTTGGTCTCTACCTTTGACGATGGTTTAGAAGAATAAGATGCATTGGTGCTGACTGTTGTGCTCTCCATAGCTCTAAGATAAAGGGGCTCAAAGGAATGTGAACCACATTGAAGAAGATGGGAGGTCTCAATGGTCTTGGTGCGGAGGGATGATGAGCCGACATGGATGAAAGGAGCTGATCTTGAGTCCTAGATGATGATGAACAATTAAGTTTGCTCCAGTAGAAAATGAAATATGTTAAGATGGTAGAAACATGAGAATATACTCTATAGTTGGACAAGTTGAATTTGATGAGAGTTGAAGGTGTGAAGTGTAGAGGGAGATCAAAGGAAATTGTATTTAGCAGAATTAAACATGATTAAATATTTCAGCATTGTTTGCTATGTAGCTTTATGTAAATTTCATTGGGCATGCAATAAACCCTAAATAGATGAGACTAATGGCTTGTTGTTGGTGTAGTTCACTCTTCAAACTTTATTTGGTGTTTCTATTTTACTGGTCTGTGTGAAGACTATCTACCCAGTTTTTATTTTATCTTTTTGCTAAAATTGGCAATCTACACGCAATTTTGCTGAATGTGTTGTTACATATGTTGAATTTGTTGTTACACACTTAAATGTGTTCCATGGAACTCTGTAAATTGATTATACATGCATTGTTATTAATTATCTAATCTTATGTTCCTTTATAATATTGGGTAATCAATGCCTGCTGAAAGGTATATAATTTGTTTGATGAGTTCTTTATTTTAATTACTTAACCAGAACCTGCTCCTTTTTTTTAAATACATGTATCAATTAATTCACGTCAAGTTACAATAATTATTAACAATGGTTCCTTTGTGAAGTTCTGAAGAAGAAAGAGGAAGAAGAAAGAAAATCTGGTGTTCTTCCAAGAAAGATAATAGGTAAATTGTTTTCTCCTTGTCTTTACTAGCTTGTAAAGTTATTATTGCTTGATAAACAATTTCTCAGTATTTTTTTGGTATATTTACAGAGATGTAACTGCTTTTATTCCAACCTTTTTTATGCTAAATGTTGCAGCATCATCTACATGAAATTCTTCCTCTCTGTGATCCCAACGCACCGTTGTTGTCCCATTGTAGCACCGCCTCCTCCTACATTGCTTCTCCCCCTTGGTTGATTGTCATTGTCTCCTTTACTATGTTGACCGCCTCCACAACATTTATACATGTAGGTGTAGGTCTGATCTCAAGATTGTCTCATTTGGTCCCTTTTGTAGGCTATTAGTGAATCCTAATTAAAAGTATACCATTTTTTTCTTTAAAAACTATAAATCATGCTTGTTTTTCAAATTCTAGATTTAGATGATCTTTTCGACTAAATTGCCCCCAATCTCAATATGTTGAGTTCCTTAACCATATTACATGCTCAATCTACTACTTAAGCCGACCCCACCTAGTGGGATAAGGCTTGGTTGTTGTTGCAATCTACTACTTAAGCCTTTTATCATAGACAAGTTTAATGAGCAGAATTATGTTTCAAGTGCTACAATGATTTGAGTTTATATTTTATGGGTCAAGGTCAGTTAGAACATCTCACCACTTGGATCACTGAGACTCTTAAGTCTACTAAAGCCTCATGGGAGCATATTAATACTTAGTTGCTTGCCCTCTTCTCCCAACCTCACCAGCATCTTTTAATTCTTCTTACAATCTTGCTTTCTTCTAGTAGTTTATTGATCCCAACTTTATGAGTATCTATCTTTTAATCCTCACAAGCTTACCCTCTTTTAGTAGGTTATTGATCTCAACCTCATGGGCATTTTTCAATTCTTTTTACAAGACTTGGACATCGATTAGAGATCATACTTTTCAAGCATGTGATGTGGTTGACTTGTTAAATTGTGATAATATGATAAAGAGATCACCACAAATTTTTGGCCAATTCTAAACCATTAATGTTAATGTTGATCTTTGATATATCTTTTATATTACATTAGATTTAAAGGTCATATATGATTGTTGTGACCGTTTCTCAGAATTACTTTTCTTCACGTAGTTCACCCAAGTTGGAATAGTTAAGACTCATACTTTGGGAGGCACCTTCATTTAAGAGGGCATCTTCCATATCCAGAAGGAAGCACCATTTGACCCCTCTATAGACAGATTTGCTTTGGCCATGTAGTTGCCATCTAGAAGGAAGCACGGGAATGAAGGAGGTCATTGGAGGTATGATGGTGGTCATACTAGTGTACAAATTTATTATTTTAAAAGGTGATCCCCTAGGTAGTTTAGCAAGGGACAATTTTACCTAGTTGCTAGGTAGTCCCATTAGATGACCCTTTTAAAATTCAGCCTAGGGGACTGCTTAGGTGTCACAAGTGAGTCTGAGGAAAAAAACAGTTTTATTTTAAAAATTGTTGGTTTAGTTGATATTATAAAATATTATAATTTTATCTATTATCCCAACCAACACCCCTTGTTAACTTAACCCTCCCACACCATGTGACTTGCAGTTTCTCGTTTCACCCTATCTTGGTGATTCTCTAGTTGTATTCTTCCTCTTCTTTTGTCCTTTTCTCGTTCATTGTCAATATTTTCATCATTTAATCTTAGCACACATAATATATTTATTTTTAAATTTTGTGGCTCTTTTTCTTTGGTTGCAATGTGAAATATGGAAATTTTCATTGTTGTTATTTATTTAATATTTACTTATCATTATCAATTATGACTTGAAGGGGAATCTTGATACAATGATAAAATTGCTGCCGTGTGACTTAGAAGTCACTTGTTTGAGTCATAAAACAACTTCTTGCAAAGTAGGATAAGACTATATACAATAGATCATTTTCTAGAATCTCACATTAGCAGGAGTTTTGTGTATCGGACTGCCTTTATTGATTATGTAGCATGCGCGCCTGAGGTGTGCCCGTCACTTGGTAGCACCGATTGTTGACTGCCACGTGGTCATGACCCGGAGAGCGCACAACATATCATTACTATATATATATATACATAGGCGATTGATCCCTTGGGTGCCTCTCCTTGCGCGTTGACGTGCTTGAATGAGGGGGGTGCGCCTAAGTGGCACAGTCAACGCTGATCGACACCCGCCCCACCCCAGTTGCACAGGGGGAGGCGTATATATATAGTTTTCTTAATTAATATACTTTTCTTCCCTGTTTTAATACTATTTTAATGCTGACCGCTTAGAACCGCACTTGGATTCCCACCTGCCACCTAGGCATTAGGCAGTAGGCCAATTGCCTTGAACCACCTTTTAATATTTTGGCAAGATAAGCCCAAATGTATCCATCATAGAAAGATAGAGCACATCTGGAACTTTTGATACTCTCTTCATGGCTTCCACCTAATGTTTCTATACATGCGCATGTGACACAACTAACACTAACCACTCGTGATGGTTGAGTTTTTGGATGTTGGTCTTCATGTTAACTTTTCCAATTTTATTTTTTTTGGGCCCACCCCATTTTTCAAGCTCATCAACTATTTCTTAGTCTACAACTAAGGCGCTTTTAGTGAATATAACTGTCTATTTTATTAACTTCTCTTGTAGTATTGCCAACACCAGAGCCCCTACTATTGAAGTTGTATAGTAGATGACCATGTGCTTTTGCTGCTCACCCAACACATTTCCTATTATAGGTCTAGGCTTTGATTTAGATCTTCCTATTTCTTTCTAGAAAGGTGCTTGCAGCTATTTACCTCTCATCCTATTTCTCATTTTCTATCTATGTTGTATTGTCACCTAGCTGGTTTACCTTTTAGCTTCATATTCTACTCTTAATATTCACCTAGCCAATCGGTGACAACTCGGAAATTAATTTGGAGCACACACTGTACACCAGGGGCCATATAGTAATTAAGCTCCAAGAATAACCATCTAGTAGTCTCTTACCTAAGTTAAACAAAATAAAGGGTTTTGTAGTTTTTATAATTACATCTCAAAAGAATTGTTATTTTTTCCGCTTGCTCTCTCCTAGTTACATTAGAATCACTGAGCTTAAATTTATCAATTAATCAGAGATAACTCAGTGAGTGAATACTGGCAAAAGGATTGTCTGTATCCAACAATGACAACCTAAGAAATAATCTTAGAGATCAAGGGTATAACACTCTAAAATTGCAAACATAAACTTGATTATGATGCAATTTAAAATTTGGGACAACAAAGCTGCATCTCATGTTTGAAATTAAAGGAGTTTAGTTAACATTAGGTTGTTCCGCAGAGCAATAGAAGGGGACAGTTAATTTTATATATATATTTTTTATCCTTGAAACTAGATGAAAAAAAATCTCTCTCTTTATTGAAAGATGAGACATATTTATATACAAAGCTAGGACTCTAACTTAGGAAATTATCTACAATTAGAAAGCTAATTAATAGCTAACATAATTGACAGATATATACATATATATACTATTATATACAGCTAACAAATATATATAAATATATACTGATATATACAACTAATACTCCTCAAGTTGGAGCATAGATATTAATCATGGTTAACTTGTTACAAAGATAATCAATCCGAACTCTATTTAAAGCTTTTGTGAAGATCTCCCATAGTTGTTCTTTAGTCTTCACATATTCTGTAGAAATTAAGTTTTAAATTTTCTCATGAACAAAATGACAATCAATTTTAATATGCTTAGTTCGCTCATAAAACATATGATTCGATGTAATATGAAGAGCAACTTGGTTACCACACCACAGTTTTGTTGGTACTGAAGGTTTAAGTCCTACTTCAGTCAACAGTTGATATATCCATATTATCTCATACACAGACTATGTCATAGCTTTATATTTTGACTCTGTACTTAATTGTAACACAATGTTTTACTCTTTACTTTTCCATGAGATTAAATTTTCTCCAACAAAGATACAATAACCTGAAGTAGATTTTTATCTATTTTGGAATTTGCCCAATCTGCATCTGAAAAACATTCAATATGAGTGTGCCCATAATTTGCATACATGATATCCCGTCCGAGTGCTCTTTTAAAATAACACAAAATTTGTTCTAACGCTGCCTAATGATGAACTGGTGGAGATGATATAAACTGACTGACAATACTAATCGAATATGCAATATCTGGGTAAGTTTCAATAAGGTAATTTAACTTCCCAACCAACCTTCGATATCTCTCAGGATGTTCAAATAGCTCCCCGTCTCCTGTGAGGTGCATGCTTTACAAGGCTTTGCTCTTAATTTCCTTGTCTCAGTTAAAAGGTCGAGAACATATTTTCTCTGAGATAGAAATATACCTTTTTTTACTTCTTGTAACTTCAACACTCAAGAAATACTTTAGCATCCCCAAGTCCTTCGTGTGAAATTGAGTATGAATGAAAGACTTAAGAGATGCGATTCCCATAGTAACACTTACAGTGATAACAATATCATCTACATACACAACTAACAAGATGATACCAGCTCCTGTTTGCTTGTAGAACACAGAATTGTTAAATTTAGTTTTCATTATACTAAATTTTTCAAACCAAGCATGACGACTCTGTTTTAAGCCATATAAAGATTTTCAAAGACAAAAAACCACTCTAACTCCTCCTAAGCAATAAAATCAGAAGGTTTCTCTATGTACACCATCTCCTCCTGAAGATCTCCATAAAGAAAAGTATTCTTGATATCAAGTTGATGTAAAGTCCAATGATGAGTAGCCGTCATTGAAATAAACAATTAAACATATGTAAATTTTGAAATAGGAGAAAAAGTGTCAGAATAGTCCACACTATAGGTCTGAGCATAGTCCTTTGCGATAAGATGGGCTTTTAATCTGGAACTGATCTATCCATTTTGACTTTAATTGCAAACACTTATTTACATCCTATAGCCCATTTCCTTGAAGGTAGATCGACCAAGTCTCAAGTACCATTGTCATCTGAAGCATTCATCTCCTCTATCATTGCATCATGCTAACCAGGATGAGATATGACCTTATGGACAGTTTTAGGAATAAAAATAGAGTCAAGTGAAGCAATAAAAGAAGAAGAGGAAGACGACAAGCCGTTATAAGAAACAAAAGAAGTAGAATAAGTACATTGACGTTAACCTTTGCGTAACACAATAGGGAGATCATCGCTCGGGACTAGATCTGATGATGGAGGAGGTGCAGGATATGAATCAAGATGTTGACGCTTGGAGTAGACTTGAATAATAGGAGGCTTAACAAGAGCTAGTTTCGAGACGGGTGTGGAGAAATCAACAAATCATCATCCTTCTCTTGACAAGTCGGAATAAGTGAGGATTGGAAATAAGGTGTATCTTCCATGAAGACAACATCAATTGAGACAAAGATATTTGTTAATACTGGGACAATAACACCTATAACCTTTTTGAAGATGAGAATAACCAAGGAAAACACACTTTAAAGACTTGAGATCTAATTTAGTAGCATGTGGACAAACATCCTGAACAAAATAAGTGCTACCAAGTATCCTAAGGTTAACAGAAACGACTTATTGTGAAAAAATATTTTATAAGGGATCTCACCATAAAGAACAAAGGATGATATATGGTTAATGAGAAAACATGATGTAGAAATTGCATCAGCCTAAAATGCTTTGGGAACATTCGTTTGAAACAAAAGGGCTCGTGCAGTTTCAAGAAGATGTCTATTTTTACGTTTGGCCACATCAATTTGGGATGGAGTATCAACACAAGAGGTTTTATGAAGCAAGCAATTCTGACTCATATAATATTGAAATAAATTGGACGTATATT
>JBAMHZ010000112.1:5042468-5053111 GCA_037177395.1 Alpinia galanga | reverse complement strand
TTTAATTTATTTATTTTTTGATAAAATAAATAATTTTAAATATTAGATTGTTAGACCGTTCAATCCTTCTAATTTTATCCTGAAAATTTTTTATAAGAGTTGTGTTGGTCACTATTAAAATTAATCCGTTCACAGTACTGAATATTCAATGTCAATAAAAAAAAAAGAATTCTATGTTTGTAGATGTCGTAATAAAATATTTAAAAGAATAAATAAAAAATTATAATTTAAATTTTGAAATAAATATTTTAAAAATCAACTCGCAAGTGTATATATAAATTATACTTTAAATTTACTTAATATGCAATCAAAAAAAAAAAAAGATGTATTTTCAAATCAGACGAGGGGTGCAACCATGTGACAGTTAGTAGTTACACTACGACGTGGATGTATACACACAAGTTTAATATGCTAGATGATAGATTTGTGCACGCCTATGCACAACAAAGAGAAATAAATAATAATGAGAAATACACAGTATTTTTTCTCACACAAACACTTATCATTATCATCAGTGTTCAGCTAGATTCCAACCGCAATCCGATTGAAGTAGGAGTCCAGCCACAATTCGGTCGTACTTTAACTCTGACAGAATTGTGGTCAGATTCCAACCCGATCGAGATCGAAATTTAGATCGATTACGATCGCAAATCGGGGGCAATGTTGTTGCCACTATTGGCCCGATTGCCCGTGACCACGATTTGATTGTAGCCGCCGACGTATTGTCGGCGAAGAGGACGACATCAACAACCCCAACATGTTCAAGGATTGACTATATCGCTCTCGAAAAAAATACTATACATTCTCGTTTATTATACAATTGTATGAATCAAATGGTTGAGTGAACATCACACATGTATCTCTTATAATTACAAAAGAAATATATATGTTTTTCTCTATAGTGTTGATAACCTCTTTCCCCTTAGGACGGTCCATTGGCTAGAGCAACACAAATACTGCTATAGATGGGCAAGGGTCAAATCTCGGTGTAAGATCTAAAATCTTCACTCGGGCTTAGAAGTCTTTGTTGTTTCTAGCCAACAGGTCAAGAGGTATAACCTCCTCATGATTTACCTCATTTCATCATCACTGAGGGACTGACAATGAGGGGCACTGAGGGCGAACATAATCACTTTTTACTACAGACAACCTCTCAAGTTTTCAATGTATTCAGCGATTAATAACATCCTAGCTCTTCTCTATATTTGTGATTTCTCAAATAAGAAATTCATTCAATGTGAGATAAATCTTCAGCAAATGAACAACAAAACCAGATGAAACACCCAAAACACATATCTGACTTATATATTTACTAAAAGATAGTCGTTTCTAATTTTGTCCTATACTTCATTAGCAGTCGACTAATGATATACCATCGATTGATCATTATATAGCAGTCAAGTTTATCAATCGATTTCTAAATTTTCCTTACTCAAAATGTGATCAATGATCAAGTGCCTACAACTTTTTAATTGATTGCTAAATTTTTTATACTCTCGTGGCCATAGCCGGTCCTAGAAGTCCAGGGGCTTTAGGCGAAACAACAAAAAATGGCACTTTTTCACTATAAAATTTTTATTTTTAGGCCCCTTCCTATACTTTTTTTTTTAAATAGGATTTTGGGCCCTGGGCGAGAGCCCCGACAGCCCTCCCCCAGGGGCGGCTCTGCTCATGGCAGCAGGACCATTGCACGTCTCTTAAAATTATATTAATTTCACAAACTTATAATTCTATATTTAGGTTATGTAATTCATATTTAAGATTATAATTACACTCAAAATGATTATGTAAGGAATGCATGAATTTATTTAAAATTATTAAAGTTATCAATAAATTTTAATCAAAATTGATCGTTTTAGAAATCTCAAAATTACTTCAAACCAAAAACAATTATACTCTTGTGAGCCTTCTAAATTTTTCAATGCAGGTTCTTGATGATTTTAAAGGAGATTAGCTGATGATTTCCTTACCTTCCTAGCCATCCAAAGTAACTAAAAGCTCAAGCGACAAAACATTTGATTTGTTAGGTATTCTTTACTTTGTTTTCTTGTAAACTACTTGTGTATTTTTATTTTACTTGTATTTGATTGTAAGATTCAGGTTGTAAAGAGAGGTTTACTCTACCTTGGTGCTTACCTAAAGGAGAAGCTAGTGGAAGCTTGCTATCAGAATAGTCCGTCTTAAGGATTGTCGTGGAGTAGAAGCATAATCTTCGAACCACGTTACATCTTGTGTTTTGTAAGTGTCGTGGAGTGAATTCTTGGCAAAGGAGAAAGTCCAAGTTGAGACTTGGCAAAGGAAGCCCAAGAGCGTGGCTCTTGTGCTTAGCATGGATAGGCCGATGGAAGCACTTGAAGGCGGCCTAAGGCTGTTGAAAGTGGCTTAAAGGTTGAGGTCTAAGCTAAAGGGAAGTGAAGTCCCGAAGGCAGTCTCTTGGTAAAGAGTACCCAATAGCATAACTAGACCGATATAATCAGTTGAAGGCTAACACGAAGGGTAACAAACATAGGCTCGGAGGCATCCGTGAGGTGCGAGGTTGATGGAAGTAGGTTGAAAGCTGAGGCCTATGCTAGGGTAAATTGCAAGTGTGAAAGGATCGCATTTGGGGGTGTAAACATCAGTTTTGAGGTTTATCACTCGACTAGTGTTGACCATTTAAGTTGGAGTGATGGAGCTTGAGCAAATGTTGCTCGAGCAATCGACTGACATGGTTGGTCACTCAATTGATGTGTAGCAGTCGACTGATGAGATTGGTCAGTCGACTGACCAGAGTATAGAAGGTTAGTCAGTTGACTAATGGTGTACAGTAGTCAACTGTTTCACTTATCCGATATGGATTTATCCATTGGAGAGCCATTGTGAGACAACGGTAACATCACCAGTCGATTGGTGGATAAGGCTAATTGATTGGTGACCTAAGAACAGCCCAAGTTAAAGCTAGCAATAAGCTTAGAATTTGAACCAGTAATGCATGGTCACCTTTTGTTTTTCAATGATATTTAAGCTTATAGAAGTTTTGAACTCTAAATTTTATTTAAGAGAATCTGAATGGATCCCCAAATTTTGAACTGCATCAAGCAGAGCAAGAAAACAAGGCTACAAAAAGTTCCTAGCATAAGATAAAGAGGCTATATTGTACTACCAGGTTTACAATGGAAAAAAAGAAGGCCGGACTGTAAGATTCTATGAGATAGACTTTTCTAAATAAGTATATAAACACCGGCTATATTGTAAAAAATAGTGTTAGAATAACACAATACCCCACAGCAATGATATACATAAAAAAGCATTAAAAAAAATAAAATAAACGTTTGGTGCATTAGTTTCACAGAGGATTTACTATATAGTGTCAGCTCAGACTACGTTACATTCAACTTTGTATGCATAAAGATTATCCAATTTTGGCAAGTTTGGTGTGTTAACATTAATTTGTCAAACATAGCTCTAGCCACCTTATGCTTGATTTCACAGTTTGTAAACTTAAATCAAGAAGTCATAGCATCTAACCCAAAGAAATTATTACATGAATGGTATCTTTTTGCACTATCCAATTTATGTGCTACCAAACATATACAGTTGCTACAAGTGGCATGCCAATTATGTTCAGTCATAGCTACAAATACTCTAGTTTGTTGCTTCATAGTTCATTTTCATGCCCCTTATGAGAAAAGATATGAGATATTAAATAACTAATATTTTATCACATAAAGCTCCTCCATCAATTAGTAGGGCTAAATTATAGTGTCCCCTTGAAATTTAGGAAAATTCATTTGCCTCCTTTCAACTCTAAAATCCACTTAATCCCTAATTTCAAGAATATAACAATCAAGAATAAAAATTCAAGTATAAAATAATTAGAGTCGGCATGGAAATATTTTTAGAATATCCGTGCATGAAACAAGAAATAAACTTGATTCTTCTACATTTCTACATTTGCCACTTAAGAGAAGACTAAAGTGAAGATCGCATTGTTAGAGGGTACATGAAGTACCCCCCAGAACTCATAGGGGTACCGGTACTCAGACCATTTAAATATAGTCCTGAACTTGACATACTACAATCCTATTAAAATTTTCTTCCCAGTCACAAAATCCCAACCATGCCAAACATAGTCCCCAGATAATCTTGTTGTCAAATAGAACTTGAAAATACAAGCTTGCATGATTTGGACCAAGGCAGCTTCCCAAAGTGTGTGGTCCCAACTATGTCAACCATACAGCTCTCAGAAAATCCTGTTGCAAAATAAATCTTGAAAATACAAGTTTGTATGATTTGGACCTAGACAGCATCCCATTGCGTGGTTGGTTATGACTTAAGAGAATATAGAAGGTTTAGGAACCACTAGGCAAATAAAGTCGTACAAGGTTTGAACACAAATGCCTATAAAAAAGATGATGCAGTTTAAAACTAACAAAAAGGGAAATCCAACGTACGAAGCTCCCGCCAATACAGGTCCTAGAAAAAGTCTATCGTGTGCATCCTTATTCTGCTTTTGCAAGAGGTTGTTTCTGATATTCAAACTCATGACCTCTAGGTCATACGGCAGCAACTTTACTGTTGCGCTAAAGACTCTCTCATACAGATTTAAAACTAACAACATTTAAATTTCAAAAGTTTAATTTTTATAATTGTAGGATTTTAACAAACTCCTCACAAACTAGGCAGTTCAATTCTGGTTTAAGGGCAATGATTTAATTTAGGAAGTCAGTTTGGCTATCTATTTACCAAGTAATTAAAGGATTGATTATTTCTTACCTAGTTTTTAGGAGAAAGCATTAGAAGAATGGAGAATGGATGATTTCATCCCTTGTATGGGACATCAAATTCTCATGCAAGGAATCTTCAATGCTTCCTCTTCATGTGTATTATTCTCCATGTGAGATGGTGGGTTCTTCATGCTGTGCCAGTAGGTAATCATATTCGAATTCATTTTTTATTTCCTTTTATACATTACTGATCCTCTTCGTCACATTTATCTTCCTTTCATCCACTGCAGTACATGATTATTGTAAATCATTCGACTGTAGAACACATTTCTCAATTCTCATTCCTACATCTACCTTGTTGCCACCACTTGCAGGCCTGATCCCCCTACCCCCAGCTCATGAGACTTCTACCATCACCATTCCCTGCAGAAGGCATCATAGTTTCAGAGCTACAGATCCACATTATCCCTTCCAACTTTTCCACCGTTGCCTCTTGTAGAAACTGACACTAGAAATTCCTCTTCCACAGGTTCGTTTTAGATCCACAATTACCACTCAGCTCCATTCTTTGCTATTTGTCTCCTCTCCTAATACCCATACCTCCAATTCACCTCCTCCACCAAGCCAATGCTCGAGCAACTCATGTGTTTCCTTCAGTTGGACCATCGCCATTCCTTCACCAAGCCCTTGCTTGGTATTTCCAACACAAAAACCATGACACTCTCCTCATCTTCAGTGACCAACCCATCTGTCCTCTGTAGCCATTAGTTAATTCAACCCACTTCATCACCACATGCCCCCACTTGCAAGAACCTCTTCCCACCGCTAATACCAGGAAGACCAGCCCTAAGCTGCCTTTTCAGCGAGCTTCTCTTCCCATCGCTAATGTCAGGAAGACAAGCCTAAGCTCTTCTTCAACCCACCTGCACCTGTTGTCTACCTCTGTGTATTTGATCCACACAGATTTACAAAGGTTGCAAGATCCTGGTAGTCATCTCTGCCAGATATCTATATGCTTCATTGTTACTGATTTTGCTGACTCAACCTGCAACCAAATTAGCCGACCCCACCTACCGGGATAAGGCTTAGTTGTTCTTGTTGTTGTTGACCTGCAGCCAAATCTATTCTACATCAACCTTTGCACTCTAAATTAACTATTATTGACCTCATCCATAGAAAATAAAAAGGTGGACGCCACACCTTACAGGAATTTGGTACAAGAGTCTGGACTTGGTTAAGTTCTGACCTTTCACTATAATTGATCAAGATTAGGCTTGCATCACATTGATAAACAAAACTTTCATTTTTTTTGAAAAAAATACTTTATTTAATTTGTTGGTATAATTAAAGATTTGGCATTTAATTACATCTCATAAAACCTCTGTATACCATATCATATTCTAGCAGCGACAAAATTTTATAATTGTGCCTTATTTCACATATTGCTTTATTTTATAAGCACATTGCTTGTCAATATGCTTACATATTAATGAAATACCACTACTATTGTTGAATACTCAAGTGATGTAGATGCTAATAGTAACATAGAACCAACTTCTTTTATATGGAGGACATGCTTTAGATTCACAATAATTGATTGAACCCTCTAAATAGCTTTAATAAATATTTTCCTTGAAATAGATACAAGTGATTCATGGAAATAAACATACAACCTCATCCACAATCACATAATTTTATATTCAGAGAAGAATAACACCATTTTCTATAATAGTCGATATAGGCTAGGAATGCCAAAGAAGTTATCCTTATCTTTGGACAATTGATTAGACTCGAATGCCTTTCTTAATTGGGTAACAAATGAGGAAGATTAGTTGGCAATATGTGATAAGACTGTTTTAAGAGCACAATTTGCCAAAATCAAACATGTAGAACCCATTAAGAAAATTTGGCATGATATTCAGGCCAAACTTAACGAGCTTAGAATATAACTCATCACAAACTGAATCCAAATGAAAAGCAGATCCGCTGAAAATTACAATCCAGCATACTCTAAGGAAGAATAGTAAATTGAGAAGTCCCAAACAATCATTAATAAGTGGTAGAATATTGATCCTAATTTTAGCTCTTACACCGACATTGTAATACCAGGTCTTACATAGATATTGTAAAATATTGCACCACGGTTTATATATTCATGAGCAGACTTAGGCTAAAAATTTAGAAAGAAGGCAATTTATTTTTGTCTACTTCAATAAGAAATCCTATCATAAAGTTGCGTAGAAATGAATACTAAAGATAGACAAACAAAAATTAAAAAGAAAAAATTATTTAAAAGGGAAACCTACTTTAAAGACAACACCCATAAACCACTCTTAAATCGACAAACTTTTAATTGAATCATGTGACTTAAATCCAATGGAAATGTATGACAATTATGTTAATACTACTAAACTAGTTAGCCAACAAAGTGACTCTTCTCCTAATAACAAAGAACATTTGACTTTATCACAGGACTTGAACTTAGAAATGCGCCTTGATGACTCAATTGCTTGAAAGAAGATTCAAACAAGACAGCTCCAATATATTGTTTAACTAAATATTTAACTTCATCTCACATTATTCACACCAGCCATTCATTAAAGATTAAGAGCGCAAAATAATATGAAAAATGTACCTTGTAACCTAACAAGCCCACTCTGTTGAAATTTGACAGCCTGAATGCACTTAAGGGTACACGCTTCCCATGACCACTTTCAGATACAAAAAGCAGCCATGGAGGTCCAAGATCCTTACCTCTGCAAGAAGTTTGTGCAAGGATTAGAATTGTTGTTATTTTAACATATGATATGATGGCAGTAAATAGTTGTTATATATCATTGTGGCAAGATGTAGTATCATTGAAGTATCTGAGTACAGTAGCAGCAAACTAAAAGCAAACAAGGATTAGCAATACAGTTACCATAAATAGAAAACATGAACTCATAGGGGCTTGTTAATGCTTCTTTATCAGGTATACATAGTTGATAACTTGGTCTCTACGATTTTGGTGAGATGCAGTATTACAGATGTAACACGGTAATGGCTTGACAGCTTAAGCAAAAAAAGTAGCAGAAATGCAACATGGGATGAAACATGTTCATATAAGTCTGTCAATGCCTATTCATCTGAATAGCATGCATCATTAGGCACAAGAATGTACGTGAATGTATTCTCACTAAACTCTACATGAAGAACAAAGCAACCTGCTGTTAATACTCTCTGACAATTTCTGCAAGTCTTTCTGTATAGCCGCAGGTATTACATCCATTGAAGCCATTTTGTCTCCTCTTAATCTCATTGAAATCACACCTCTTGTCCTCCTCCCAAGTGCTCGAAGCTAATGAGTAGAAAATATATGTATGGCAGTATTAGATGGTCAATTATAATCAATTAATAGAAAAGTAGACCAAAGAACACTTTGTAAATGGAATAGACATGAAGAAATCTAGGATTAAGCCAAAGTAGTAGGATGGCAGTATATCATTCCAATTTATAGCTGGTTCTACCATAATTAAACTTGAAAATTTGAAAATATTATTTTCAAGGATCATGGCCAGTATACATTGTCAAGATAAAAGCGCAAGAGAATCATTGAACAAGACCAGAAAATATGTTGAGGTAAGACTTCAAACTTCAAAAGTAAACCTACATGACTATTTTGATCCTAGATCATAGAAGAGAGTAATCATATAATGGCAAAGGACATGGACATTGGAGACTCAGCTGAACAAGATAGTACCCAAGAGAAGAAATATCAATAAACAAACAGGATCCCATTGACTTCAATCATAACACCATCTGTTAGTTATTGAGTTTTATTGTATTTTATTTTTCATGTCTTAACCTGCCTCAACTTCCCCTGACTTCTCCTACCAACACTTGTTGAACTTTTGTCTTGCGAACTTGTTGTTGGACTATTTGCATGTCAACTCCTGTTTGCCTTTTCACTTGTTAACACTTGTTGGATTTTCCATTGCCAATTCCTGAAGAACTTTGCATTTGCCAACACTTGTTGGATTTTCACCATTGTCAAAACATGTTGGACTTTCCTCTTTGCCAAATATTTGGTCAACTTCAACTCATTTGAACTTCATCCAATGCCAAACATCTAGCCAACCATGAGCTACTAGACATATTGGCCTAACTTAAACTCACCTCAATCATGTTGGCCACAACATAATTGCATCAATATATTGTCCAAACATCTAGACAAACATATTGCCCAAGCATCAAAACATAGCCTTTGGTGTAACCTTGAAGAGACCAAGATGCTGCCCAATTGCACTAGCAATCTCCTCCACATGCTCTAGACAATAACGTACCAATAATTATATCAAGGTGATGGAATAAAGATTGACACATGGACTCGTTTACATCACTCTTGTACATGAATTAATGTATCAAAATATATTTTTTGTATGCTGCTACAATTGTTTTGAAAAGTGAATTAAAATGACATTTTAGAAGATACTAAACTGCTAGGAGGTCATGCCTAGAAGGTCGACAATACAAGCTACATCTTCTCAGACAATTAATTGAAAAATATCAAGAGCAAAAGCAAGATCTACACAAAATATTCATTGACTTATAAAAAACTTATGATAGATTCTCAAGAAAAATTATATAGAGAATTTTAGAAAAGAGAGGTATTAGTGTAGCATATATTGAACTATTTAAGGATATATATGAAAAGTAACGACTAGAGTGAAGAATTCAGATAAATTAACTGAAGCATTTCAATAAAGATAGAGTTATATCAAGATCAGCTCTAAGTCACTATCTTTTAACACTACTCATGAAAGAATTCACTAGACACATTCAAGATACAGTACCATGGTGCATACTATTTGCATATGATATTATTTTGGTAGATGAGACACGTGAAAAAGTAAATATTAAATTAGAATCTTGGCGAAAAATACTAGAAGTGAGATTTAGACTTAGTAGAGTAAAGGCAAAATATATAGAGTTTAAGTTTAGCAATATTAGACGTAATGGGACAAGCATTAAGATAAGAGATAATGAGTTGTCTGGAACTAAGAGCTTAAGTATTTAGGATCATTTTGCAAAACGATAGAAGAATTGAGAGAGATGTTTTACATAGAATACGAGTAGGATGATTGAAATGGAGGAGAGCGTTGAATTTTTTTATGTGATCATAAAGTACCTCTAAAACTTAAAACGAAATTCTACATAATAGCGATTAGACCTGCTATGTTATATGAAACTAAATGTTAAACTACAATTCGAGCACATAAGTAGAAGATGAGAATTACAGAGATGAGAATGTTAAGATGGATGTGTGGACATACAAGAATAAACAGAATAAGAAATGAAAGCATTAGAGAAAAAGTTAGAGTTGCATCTATTAAAAAAAACTCCGAGAGATACATTTACGGTGGTACTGATATATACCAATAAATGCTCCAGTTAGGCGATGTGAAACTATAACAAATACGCACGTCAAATATGGAAAAGGAAGACCAAAAAAAAATTGATTAACAACGATAAAATAAAATAAAATAAAATTTATTTAAGTGTAAATAATGATATAGTAGGGAATAGAGCTCAATGGCACAGAAAAATCCATATAGTTGACTCCACCTAGCGGGATAAGGTTTGGTTATTGTTATTATACTAAACTGCTAAGGAGTTAAATAATTAAATTTCATTTTATGCTATACGGTGACCATCTAGGGATTAACATGGGAAGGACTTATTTTCAAAAGTGGGTTTCTTTTTTCAAATGGTAAAAATTGATATTCTAAGTACTCTTATGTCGATACGTATCTTGAGATTGCTTTAACTTCCATATTATATGTCAATTCATATGTTAATGCTTGTCCAAATTTTTTTTATCCTAAGAGACATGCTAACCTACTATTTAAATAGCGCAACATTTATTCGGTGGTAACATAGGTCAGTCCATTAAACTAA
>JBAMHZ010000112.1:5004546-5020646 GCA_037177395.1 Alpinia galanga | reverse complement strand
TCGTTATTTGTAAAGGTTTCTTTACTTGTTGTTCATTAATACTTGTGTATTTACTTTTATTTGTATATTTGTACTTGTGTGTGGTTGTAAGAAGATTGCTCCACCTTGATATTGAGCCAAAATGAAGGAAAGCTAGTGAAGCTTTTGTTTGGGAGTGATCCGCCTTAAGGATCGCCGTGGAGTAGGAACTAGAATTCCCAACCACGTTAAGTCTTCGTGTTGTGCTTGTTGTGTATTGTTATTGCTTTTATATATATATTCTGCTGCAACACAATTGACACGAAGCGAACGACATCGATTTGGGGGAATCGCTATTCACCCACCCACCCCCTAGCGATCACAACGATCCTCAACGTAATATTCTCTATTAATCAATAATATATAGGGTTAATCAATAATATATATATTGAAGGGTGTACAAACTGGGTTTCCCCTTATCATAATCTTAACATTTCTAATGTCAAATGAAACCAAAATGCCAACCATACCACTTGAAGTTGCTAACAAAAAGTGTGTGTGTGCGCGCAAAGAGGGGGATGTGTAAATGTGTATTTAAGGTAAAAGGAACATAGAGAGAGAAGAAATCAAGGATTAACTTTTGCCTACTTGGACAGTGAAATAAAATGGGACTGGATTCGTAAATTTTGGATGAAAGCTGGTAATCTGATTTCTTCAATCCCTAATCTAGTTTCCCTCCAAGGCCTTGTTTGTAGGGAGTGTATGTGTATGCAAATAAAAAGGGACCTTGTGATTCTCTTCAATTTTTTTATAGAAAACTATTTTTTTCAAATTAAATCACAGTTAATAGAAAATTTTCTTTTGGTGATGAAATATAGGCATTTTTTTATGAAAATGACTTCGTTTGGAAAAAGCAGAAGTCATTTTCTTAAAAATATAGGCACTCGAAGCTCTAGAGGATTCCATATAGCCAGTTATGGAGGGATGAACAGACAGCTAAAATATACTACAAATCTACCACCCAAAATTAATGTTAGTAGCAAGTGTGTACACAAGAGTAAAATGTGCAATAGCCAAAGCAAATTAAGTGTCCGCATAAGCTAAAATAAAATTATGCTAATACTAAAGCTTAAGACCTCTCCTACTTACCCTTGTTGCGTCAGTGTGACTTCCCAAAAAAAAGAAAAAAAAACTTTAAACCTTCCTAGGGTAATTGAGCAAATTCTAACAAACTTATCCAAGAGAGGACTAGAACACTTGTCTCTTTGCAATAGCAACAACATATTCCTAAAACCCTAGTAACTAAACTCTTTAACAAAGATGAACAAATATAAAAAAGGAGCTGATAAAGCTCACTTGTAATCCTAAAGAATGTAGATAAGCACAAGGAAAAATCAAGGTTACTTTTACAGCTTGAGAACTTGAAAGATTTTAAAACCTATAATTCTAAGCTCATGGAGTTGTTTTAAGCCACTTGATAAATTCCATGTGTTGATTCCATCCAAACAAGCTTAAATATCTAACTCCAATGTTCACTTCAAAAAGTTAAGGATGATGCCTCCAATCCAATCGACTGAATAAAGTCCTTTAGGGGAATGATCGTTTAAAATCTAAACATTAGAGCCAACAATAATTTACATAGTCGACTTAGAGATGCCACCAATTGATTAGATGACTTCTAGTTAATTAACAAAGTTTTCCAATTAATTAACACTCGAATATAACATTTTGTTCCCCAATACACCAGCCCAATCAACTAAACAATCAACTGAATTAGATCGAAAAATCCTCTTAGTGGTTTACAACCTAGTAAGTCACCTTAAGACTAAGGCATGAGTCATCGACAAAAAAGACTAGGAATTGCACTGATTACTTGACATAAGTCCACAAGAGGAATTGTTCAATAACATAATTAAGTTATAAGGTATAGAAAGAATACATAATTCTAGTGCCAGGTAACCAAACTCTTAACCTAGGCTATCATGTACATTGATCTATCATTAAAGCATTATGATTATCACTAATGACAATCAAGGAACCAACAGCATGAGTCATCAATAAAAAGAGTGGGAATCGCACTGATCACTTGACAAAAGTCCACAAGAGGAATCAATCAATAACATAATTAAGTTATAAGGTATAGAAAGAAACATAATTCTAGTGCCAGGCAACCAAACTCTTAGCCTAGGCTATCATGTACATTGATCTATCATTAAAGTATTATGATTATCACTAATGACAATGAAGGAACCAACATTGAGGTCAAGCTGAGCTGAGGTGTTCTTTCCCTTGTTGAACCACCACAGTAAATTACAGTAGAAAGAAGAGCAGCAGTGTATTGGTGGTAGCTTCGTGGGTGGGGATCTATAAGTTTTAGGTAAAATCACAATATGAAGGTTACCTGGGACTACACATGTTCAACCTCCTACACATGGCTTACCATAGAGACAAGTCTATTATGCTCCCTTTATACAAGTACTGAGCTCGGATTTTCCTCATCAAAGCTTCTCCATAGAATCTATTAACCCATCATCTCCGTAGGCACACATGTCACCTTATCATTAGCAATTATAAGCAAAACATTTTCTAGCTGTGTCAGTGTTATAATGATGCTAACTGACCAGGATTAGTGGAATTGTAAGAACTGAATACCTGGATTAAAAACAAAAAACAAAAAAGCCGAGTTAAGCCCAAGAGCATTTGGATAATGAAAAAAAAAGGCAACTGTGGCAAGAGGCAGATGAGGTATAGCCATAATAATATATGCTATAAGTTCCTTATCCTTCTCTAGATTTTTCTTATACTGATGTTCAAATAAATCAAAATTGCTTAATTATATGTACTAAAAAAAAACTAGTCTATCCAACGGATCTCTAGCAATTTACCACATAAATTAGATTGCCCATGGACAATTAGTTAAAATTAGCATATCATCAAAATTGCCGACCCCACATAGTGGAATAAGGCTCAGTTCTTATCGTAGCATATCATCAAAATTGCAAGGATCATTTCTAATTCATTGGGACTAATCACCTGAACTTCACAACACGGGTGCAATTACAGAATCAAAATAACCAAGCCAAACTTATTGAGTCATTTAAATCAACTAAGAATATGAAACTTCACTAATCACCATACGAACAAAGATAAGTCATCAGAAAAAACATAACTCACGAAAATAGCATAGCCTAGCATCCCAGACCAGTTCTGTCTCAATTAACCAACTTTGCCCAGTTCCAGCACATTCATATTTTAAACAACAAATTCCATTGTGAACATGGAGCTTCTAGCTGTTGAAGGTATGGCAACTTTTTCTAGTCCCATGCCCACACATGATTATTGACCAATAGTTAATTAATAAATTCCTCATAGCTCATCTGAATAACAATTGTCTATTTTCTGCATAAAAAACATATAATGAAGCATGAACATGTAATTGAGCCAGCAATTAAACTTTCTTAATCACCACAGGCGAATTTTTCTGTTCCTCCTGCTAGTCGACATGCGAAAAGCACTAAAACCCTTTAAGTGTTAACTAATCCTTCATTTGAGCTCATTCTTCATCTATGAGAGAGCCATGAGTTCATGGTTCGTCACAAAACCTATGATACACGAGCTCATTCTTTGTCCTTGAGCAAGCACAAGCTCATCCTTCATTATTAAACACAGAGTACACATGGGTGCTTCATTGTGAGCTCTTCTTTTGCAAACTCCTTCGCTCTGATTAACTTACAATCATCTTCAATGAACATCAAGCCACTCGCCTGATCTTTTCTCCCTCAAGCTAACAACGTTTGAGAGTCTCCCTAACACAAGAAAGTCTCACATCCTACAGAACTCTCTCTATCATCGACAATGCCTTCTCTAGGTAAGTGTCACTCTTCTTCTTTCCTTTTTTTACTCTCCTCACACTAATAGTGGCAACATCATAAGACTCTTGAGACGGCGGCAAAGCTTTCGCATCATGATGATGATTTCCACAAGCCTTCAAGTAATAACTTCGCTCGAGGTCAATGGGAAATTTGTTCTAGGTTACAAAGAAAACATGAGTTCCCAAGACTTTCAATGACTATCATGAGCTTCCAAGATGTTGGCAACTACTCCACAATCATTCCACAAGCTCCCAAGATGCATGCAACCACTTTTGAGACCCTCTTCAATTTCATTATTGCTCGAGACAACCCTCGGGTCCTACTTTTGGTGTTTAAAAATGATTTCTAGAAGAGGAAGCTTGCATGGAGTTTGCAAGCAAAGAGGATATAATCTGATTTTTGAACAATAAAAAAAACCTCGTATATTGCTTAGAAGGATAGACTCATAAAAGAGAAGTTCGCCAAATAAATTCAATTACGTCATAAGAATGATAAAAGGAAACAAAAGTGAAACACTTTGTTACCATGTTGAAGGGAAAATTATTCTTCATGGGAACCATAAGTAGCCCTAGTCTGCCTTTATATACAAGAAACCTTTTAACCTTACATATTTACATAAAACACCCTAACAATCACCCTCGCCTGAAAAGAGAATGTTAATAGTATAAATATTAAAATTGGTGTCTTTCTTAACAACTCAAGCTTTTAGGACAAGTTGTTAGACAATCAACTTTAACAAGTGAAAAGAGCTTTAAATACCACTTCTGTCAAAAATAATAATAATAAATAAATATAATCAATTCATGTGTTGGGAGGTTGGGACCAATTCAATCAAGTACACCACTCACACATAAATGATGAGTGTTTACATTAAAAAATTATAAATAAAGCCCTTTAGGACAAGTAGTTAGCAAATCAACCTAAACACATGTCAATGAATTTCAATTTTTAACTTGCTATTGTGTACTTTTAGACATTGATATAATGAATGTCAATCAAATTCATTATTTTTTTTTCTCTTCCAAAATATAATTTCACTCAAGACTTCATAAGAAAATGTGAAAATGGATGGATGTCAAAATTACCACTATATCCCCTCTAACTCCTGCTTCTTCGAGAGCCTCCCTTGTAGCCGCCTCTTCAACCGTTTCATCATTTTCCCATCCTCCCTGTGAAAGGGGGAAAAACATGCAAATCATAGAACAAACACATAATATCTACTAAGATAACTCACTCATACAATGAGAATATAATATGTATAAATTTGAACTTCAAGCATACAAGAAAGAATAATCATTTAATTGAGGAAAAAAAGTGTTTCAACAAAATTCTACATAATATATACCATTACAAAACTTGTATATTATCCATCACTATCTATATAAATAGCTTAGTTGATTCAATTTTCACTAGGCAACTAAGGCATCGTCTGGAAGAATAATTTTTTTTAAAAAAATTAATATTGAATGCAAAAAAAAAGGCATTGCAATAAATATTCTTGTTAAATAATTTATAAATTTGGTATAATATTCTTGTTAAAGAAGTGAAGGAAGTCTTGGTGCAATGGTAAAATTGCTACCATAACATTGTGATCAAGGGTTTGAGTTATAGAAACAAGCTCTTGTAATACAAGATAAGACTACGTATAATAGAGTTTTCCTCGGGATCCCGTATTGATAAAAACTTCAAACTATCCTTTATTATTGTTAAAGAACTAATTAAGCATTGTGTTTTTTTTCCTGTATATTAGTAAATAAAAATATTAAAATGAAATAATTGCAACCATAAAAATAATAGAATAGTTATTATTCTCTCTTATTACATATGCAATTCTTTTATAATTTGCTAAGCTAAAAAAAATAAGTTCAATACACAAAGCTCCCGTCAACGTGAGATCCTGGGGAAGGATCTATTATACACAGCATTACCATACTTTGCAAGAGACTATTTCCGTGACTCAAACTCGTGACCTAACAACAACTTTACTATTGTGTTAAAGCTCCCCTTCAATTTGCTATACTAACCTATAATAAATTATTAATATGTAATAGTGGATAGCAAATGAAAAAAAATTATCAAAATACCAAAAGATAATTTCGCTACTATAATATTTTTGGTACAAAAAATCTAGAAATTGATTTTTGTAAAATGTTACAAGTAATTCTTAAAAATTGAAAGAATTGGATAATGATTTTAAAAGGCAAAATTGATGACATTTTTGTTTTGATGCAAAATGGACTATTGCAGCAAGCTTTAGACTATAAAACATATGAAACAGAAGGTTAACAATGCAAACTGGATATTTGTTTCCTCAATAAGAAAAACTATGTTTTGTAAATTTAATACGAAGTATCACAGTTTGGTAAGTTGTCTAAGATGCAACAACTATGAAAATTATGAGGAAAGTAACTAAAAGGCAAAATGAAGCAAATAGAAGACCTTCAGGTTTCAGCTACTAATATAAATAAGGTGCACTTCTTCACTTCGCAAAAACTGTTGTTTAATAGTTTAATCAACCAAACAGACAAGAAACCTATGCCTCTGAGTAGGGGTGTGCAAAAACCCAATCAAATGACTACCCTATCTGAACTGGCTCAAAAATTCAGATTATTTTGTTTTTCAGATCAATCTATGTGTTAAAGAATATAATATAAACCACTGTTGATTTTGGATATTATTATCGTTATCAATCTATATGTTTGGTTTTCGATTAATAGGTAATTATCTTTGGAATAGCCATGTGAAATTATCCTGCCTTTGGAAACAGAAGTCCTGGTCCACTGGGTGAGTTGATCATAAGAACTTCAACTTCCTTGTCAAGCTTATCATTAGAAGTATCATCACAGTTCCGATATCTAAATGGAATACACCTGCAAATATGCTGTGTTAGTTCATTGATGGTCAAACACCAACGAGAATAGCTACACAAAAAATATATAGATAATCAAATATCATCAATAATCACATAATTGCAATCTAGGAAATTTGGAAGTTTATATATGTCCCCCCACAAAAACTATCATTATTTACCATACAGAAATTCTAGAAGGATAAGCATATGGTTAGATTGAAGATAAAGTTTAGAAAAAATTCACTAAACAATGAAACAACAACACATGGGATATTCATTATAAAACAAAATAATAAAAAACTAAAAGTAAAATGTTTTTAAGAAAGAGCCAGTAAAAAAGAGTGAAGCAAAATCACAATACATGAAGAGAAACGTCTTAACATTTTTTGACAGCCTGTAATACATGATAGATAAATTCTCTGTTTTCATATAGTGTCCATGAATCTTTCAAAAAAAAAATAAGGAAACTAGACAATGATAATTGATGTGCATTACTCTTCAGAATGATATCAAAATTAACATTTAGCCAGTTTGCTATCTCCTTAACTTATTCCAATAAATTTTCTTTGAATTTCATGACAACTCGGAGTAGTATGCCAATGAAAGGAGCCTACACTGATGCCTTTTCCCAACATGAAATTTAAGGTTATTTATCTGGCAATATTTCCCAAGATTTCTAATGAAATATATAATTTTAGGATAGTGGTAGTAGAATGTACCAGCAATGGAAGAAGTTTTCAGTTTATGAATATTTATATCCTTTTCTTGATATATTTTTGCAAGGCTATTTTATATTAATTTAATCCTGATACAGAAAAAAAATAAACTAAGTCAAAAAAAAAAAAAACTCTGTTTGTTATAACACAAACCTAACTATGCATACACTTTTTTTTATAAGGAAATCCGGAAGTGACTTCAACAAGAAGAATAATTCCATTTAGAAGCATTCCATATAAGAGGTCAATTCGGAAGGCTAAAAAAGAGAACTGAACCTTCTAAGATCATCAAATAACACATTTTTCCCTATCTCTCTCTCTCTCACACACACACTTCTAGCCTCTCCTCTCTGCAACTTAATGAACTGCCACTCATTCATGCTGCTTCACCTTTGCAGCACAGCCACACCTGCCAGTATGCACCACTTCACACTCTCCTTCCTCCCTCAGTTCAACCACACCCTCTTTTGGAAGGCGGCTCCTAAAGGGAAAAAGAGGGTTCATACATCCAATCCCAAGTTGGATCCATAGCTATCTTGCTTTTGGACAATCCTTTGCAGGTGTCCATAATAAATCGATATCAATGTCAAGATGAGTGGTAGCATTCTGTAGCACTTCTTGGACAGGACCAAGGAGACAGCTCACAAGTTGGCTAAAATAAATATTGATTGGTTGTAAGAGAAAAAAGAGAGAAAAGGTACACGCACGCCGTGATCACGTCACTAGCTAAGGAGGTGGAGACTTTACAAATCTCCCGCAAGAGATAGAAGAAGTCTGTTAGACACCTGGTGCAATTCTTATGCAACCAAAGCACCTGGAGGAGCAAAGTTTCTAGAGCACAAACAAGAGACAAGACATCAAAGGCTCACATCCCTTCTAGAACCTCCTCTTTAATTTGCTTCTTTGTCTATTTAGGTGCGCACATTATTTCAAACATCCAAGGATCAAAAAAGAAGAAAAGTGGATATCATAATGTCTCGGAAGGGAAGGTCAAAGTTTGATTCCTAGAGATTAAGAGAGACTACCTGACTTTATTATAGGACTACTAAATATTATATGATGCTCTCTTTGGGCAGCCAAAAAAGGAAAACAAATTGAAGGGATTGGCCAGGCTCCACTAAATACATAGATCAGGAAGTGTTTAAGCAATTCTGAAAACTCCTCACTATCACAAGAAACTTGACTGCCTCTTAGCAGGTAGATTTGGCAAAGGCACACTAACTAAGAGATCATTCAAGTTCATTCGATTTGCAAAAATATATATGAGCTAAAGATGTGAGGACTTCAAGCGCCTCAACCATTACAACCAAACAAACAAACAACTAAAGCCCACCATTAATCATGTAATGTTTAACCAATGCTAAGAAGGTCAAGTAGTGATGATTAAGGGACCTTACTTCATCTGTGATAAATCATTCTCAACCAACCAAAAGTCTCAAGTGGTATTCATGTTGAATAGAGTGGATGAAGAACAAGCAACAAAAGAAACTCTTATATACTCACTAATGACATCCAAGGAGTTACTCAATGTGAAATGATGCAAGTGTCAGCCACCATCCACTAACATCATAGTTTAGTCTTATTGACTCAAAAAGTTCATGCAACTTTATCAGTACATAACTAACCACCAAACTAAGATAACGTGAGATGAGGAGCTTAAATTCTCAGTGGTGATTGCTTGGAGGGAATGACGATGAGGCACTAAGGTTTGTACAAGTGTCGACCTATTTCTATACAGAGAAGCTATAATACTCAATTTTCTTATTCTTTCCTCAACAAAATTTGATGACATACTAGAAATGAATGGGTGATCATGTTGGACCCATTCTCTCGAATTTCAACATCCTTACCATGGAATTCATAAAACATAAAAAGAAGACAAGTAAAGCCACAAGGGATCCAACAAGAACCACAGTAAGCATCTTTAAGGATAAACAAATATCAGTGCATCAAATGACAAAGAGAATGATCCCCTACTCCAAGAACCATGGCAGATCATTGTCCACTAGAGATTCATTAAAGGGAGAAAGCTAAGAAAACAATGCGAAGACAGGCCTGATATCTTGATGTAGCAAGAAATGTTATGATCTCAAAAAATAGGAGGAATGCAGACCAAGAAGAAAGGATAGACATGGAATTAGTCTAGGAAGAATGAGTAAACATCAAACCGTTTGACAAGAAGAATAAATTCAGGTAGAAATATTCAATGAAATAGGTCATTTAGAGGTCTAAATAGAGAGGGAATCAACCCTTGTAACATCAATCAAGGATACAATTCCCTCTTGCAGTCTTAGCAATTACATGCTCCGCTGCACCGACTGACGCCGCTCCACCTCCTCAGCTTAGTACCTCACAATTGCACACCACCAGCTATGATCCTCCACTCTCTTGGTTTAGTAGCACCTCTTCGGGGAAGGTGTATCCTGAAATAGGGCTCCTACATTCAATCTCAAGCAAGGTAGAGACCGTTGGCTCACCCATGGACTCGATCCAATGCACACATCCACAACATCTAATTCCTATCAAACACGTGTACCTACATGATGGAAATCAAATCAATCTCTCTCCTCGAAGTTGATCTCAAAATACTAAATAAGTTTGATCAGTTCTTTAGTTATATCCCAGATTCATCACCCATACACATGAAAAGTATATGATTCTCCAATTGATGAATATTTCATCTGTGCTCACACATCCTCATCCTAGAGACAACGACGGAGACGAACCTGGTTCACTTGATCAGGAAGAAAGATTAAATCACTAGTATGATATATGTGGAAGTCAAATGCCATTCGTAAAGTCTCCCTCCTATCAAATCAACTTTTAGTAATCAAAATTATCACTTTCGTGCAACAAAACATATTATTGCTCAGGTAATAAAATAGTATATTAAAGGACAGGCACCAAACTATCGATTCAGACGAGTGGATGAAAGTTACAGGAGAACCAAAATCATCCCTTTTGGTAAAAACACTACTCATTACTCCCGTATCATACAAACAACAAAGCATCGATGGGTAAAACTAGATCCATTACATCATCCCCAGAAAAGAACTGGACAAGAAATACAAAAGGCAACAGGAATCAGATCAATCAGCAACTGGAAAATGCAGACAGCGATAGCGACCCAACGATGAAATTAAT
The DNA here is from genome assembly GCA_037177395.1 of Alpinia galanga. Taxonomy (NCBI): domain Eukaryota; kingdom Viridiplantae; phylum Streptophyta; class Magnoliopsida; order Zingiberales; family Zingiberaceae; genus Alpinia; species Alpinia galanga. Next base: position 5,010,105 of record JBAMHZ010000112.1, on the reverse strand, counting down.
AAACAAACAAACTTGCGAAAACGAAAACAGTCGATTAAGAGATGCACAAAAGGAAGGGAAAGCTTCAGGGCACCAAAAGTATTTAAAAAAAAAAATAGAAAGAGAGAGAGAGATGCGAGAAGGTGGCGTAGGAGGGACCCGGCAACAAGGCGACAACCGGCCTCGTATCGCTGCTGATGTCGACCAGTGCGGGCCACCAAATCGCACATGCTCTCTCCCCCGTCCGTATTCCCTTTCTTCTCCACTCCTTGTCTCTCGCCTTTTTCTTCCAACCCTGCTTTATTTTTCTTCGCTTTCTCTCCGTGCAATGACTGGACAGCGACCGCGGAGGGAGGAGGAGATCCCGGAGAGGATCGGAACCCGAACAGATCAAGCGACGAGAAGAGGAGAGAAGAGGGAATGGAGCGGAGAGACAGAGATGGAGAGAGCGGGGAAGTGGTAAAGGGCCAAAAATGGTTACGCGCGTGCGAGATCGGGGCGGTGTTCATTTTGGGGTTTTCTATATTTGGGTTTGTTTGTGTGGCGAGGACGTGGCTCGGAAGCAGCAGTCCGTGGAAGAATGCGATGCGCGCCGTTCGGCTGTTGGGCATGGCGCAGCGGCAAACCCGGGTTTTTTCGTCGTGCATGTCTACCCTATCAGCCTGTGGATTTTTTTTTTATTTTTTAAATTAACTTTTAAAAAAAGTCATAATATAACAGTTTTAAACGAAATAATTATATAGTTTTCATATCTTAAAAATTAAATAAAGTTTAGTGTTCATAGCATAATGACACTGCAGGTTGTTCGATTTATACTAGAGCTAATTAAGTCATCAAACTGAATCACTCTGAGTGATCAAGGTCCGAGGACTTGAATGCCTAGCGTGGAGCTCAACTATTGCATGCTCGAGTGCCTATTATTGAGGCTAGAGCATCGAAAACTTGAGAACTGAAGCGTTCGAGAATCAAGTACTAAGTATTGACTATTAGAATTACTAAGTTAGAGCTATAGCTTGTCATATCGCTATGGTTGTATCAAAATAAAATTTATAAGTAACTAAATCTTGTCTGTACTAATATAATATAGAAATAACTCGGATCGTCTTCCAACAAACGTAATAAATAAAATAATGTCCTTAAGATAGTTTTCTTTATTACTTTGAGTTTTCTAATGTAAGTTGAGGGGTTTAGATTTAAATTTCTAATCGTATGATTGCATGATAATTAAAATTTCAATATAACAATACAAGTAAGTAAACATTCAACAAGTAAATAATGCATGAATTAAATTTAACCAAATACCTAATGTGAACAAATAAAACTAACACTAACGTAAGAGAAATTTAACAAAACATTTGACAATCATACAAAATTAAAATGTAGGTAAAAGAAATAATACAAAATAAATAATCGATTCAACTCTAAAATGTATTCGAAGTATAAACAAGTTCCTCGCGACTAAGTCTAACGAAGCTCGATCGAGCCTCCAAAAGCAAATGGTGGATATGGGATGATGTGAACTTTTGAATTCAAAAGCTTAATGGAAGTTCCGAGCTCTCGCAGATCCGGTTAAGCTCGGATGGCTGTCATCGAAGCAGAACTCCTCCTCGAATCCGCAAAAGAATGTGGTCGAGCAGGTAAGATGGAAAACTTTACTAGAATCCCTCGAGGAAGCGGCTCCTCATCGAATCCGATGAAGAGAAGTAGATGGAGAAAGGTGGAGGCGACTACTAGGGCTTCTAGGGAAGAAAAAATAACGTTAAAAACCCTTGAACAACCCCTTTTATAGCTTTCCACGCAGGAATTTTGGTCGCACTATAGCCCTATCACTGGACATGGCTAGGCCTAGCACAACCATACCACATGGCACGGCTTGGCCATGCCAGGCTCTGGTCAACCTGGCACGGTCGTGCCAAAGGGCATGACCTGGTCGTGCTAGGCTCTGTGAGCTCCGGTTTCGCGCTGATTAATTGGGGCAATTTGGAATATGATTTGACTGTGTTTTGGGGCACGGTTTGGCTCTAAAAATCCTCACTCTTCAAATGTCCTACAAAATAAAATATACATCAAATTAGTGATAGGGGCATCAATTTAGTAAGTTTTTTGCATGAAGGTGCTAAAATAATTCATACTCGTAAAACATGATATATTCATCAAATTAAGCATACGAATAGATTAAAACATCGAGGAATGAATCAAAATAATGTATCAAAATGTGTGTTATCAGCCGTCAAATTACTTAAGCACTCAAGCACTGATTGTCCAGTGCTAAGTGTTGAACTGCCTAATCACCCAAGCACTAAAAGTGAGTGTCGAACTATTGAATTGTCAAATGCTTAAGGAACTAAGAGCACTTGGGAACTCGAGTTTAAATGCCCAAACACCAAGAAGCTAGAGACTCGAGTGCCCTAGCCAAAGTATGTGAGAGTCTTTATACAAAAGATTTAGATTTGTGGGATCACCAACCAAGTTCATCATCGCACGAAGAAATATCCTGACAACAAGTGTGGGGTAATAAATGTTCATCGCATGATGATTAAATTCCATATAAAATGGTATGTCAATTACAAAGGGGTGCAGTTTTGTAAGACGCATCATTTGGAAAAATGTCACTCTCCTCTTTCTATATAAGGTAATGATACCAACAATGGGAAGGTAAGTGAGGTTATGTTATTCTTTAGCTATCTTATTTATTTATTATTCTCTTTTTCCTCTCAATTGACTTAAGCATTGAAGGGTGACTTAAGCATCGAAGGGCTCATTGGGGTAACTCTTGGCAAACTCTCTAATGCATGTTATTCATCATAGAGTCGACTATGTTACAAGAAGTTTCATTAGCAACATTAGACAAAGCGGTGAATTTTTTCTGCATCATTTTGGCACTGTTTGTGAAAAACATGAGTGAAGACATTGAGGAATTTAAAGAATCTAAAGACATCAAGGAGGGAGAAAGGGAAAAACCCCACGGTGGTATATCGCCACTATTTAGATGATTCACTACAGTCTGAGTAAAAACCCTAATCCACCCCTACTATGGAGATCTATTGACACCCAGAGGTAATTGATTCCATTTTCTATATGTTTCTCTTGATCAATCTATTTCTCCATGTTGTTTCATTTTCTTTGCAAGTATCTACCATGGCAATCGGTGAAAACAAATCCTCCTCCTTTAGAAAGGAAATGGCCAGCCCTTGTCGTTAGGTTTATTGTCCTCCATTATAGACAACACTACTCCTTTCATCGTCATACTCTGTCCTGTTGTTCGTTGCAATGACTTCAACCTACTATACACCTTCAACAACTTCATCTGTACTGCCACTGAGTCATCCTCTCCATTGTGGCCAAATGCTTTAGAGGGCTCTGAATCATCCCATGACCATGGAGGCCCAAGTCACATAAAAAGTCACTTAGCGGTTCCACATAAAAAGTCACTTAGGTCGATCTCACCTTATTAGGTTCCTGCCATCCATGTTTTTCAGGATTCATGGTGGGATTGCAGCCTAGATGCCTAGGTGAGGAAGGGCATCTTTCCTTCTTCCATCGCCTAACAAAGCAGAGGAGATGGTTCATCTTCTCTCCCTCCATGGGAATCTGACTTGGGTTTTGGTCATTTAGCAATGACATCTCGCTATTTCATGGGCAAAATTTATATTTATATATGTCCAAGATTAACATTATCATGATTGAACCTTGACATATCCGATAAGCAATTCTTTTTCTTTCATTAATTTTATAAGTCTTTTTGATTATCAACTGTTAATTCTAGACTTATGAGACTTGTTGATTGACTAATTCTAAGCTTGTATAATTACTTTCTTTGATTGTCACTAGAATCTTCAGGTATTTATACCATTCAAATTTTTCTCTATCTTGGATGGGATCTCCTTAAATTTTCTTCCATCTTGGATAGAGTCGCCTTAAATTTTCCTCCATATTGGATGGAGTCACCTCAAATTTTTAAAATTTTCTCCATCTCAAATGGAGTCGCCTCAAATTTTTCTCTATTTGAAACAAAATCATCTCAAATTTGTATCTATCTGTGACAAAGTCATCTCAAAATTTTCTCTATCTAGGATGAAGTCACCTCAAATTTTCCTCTGACTCGGACAAAGTCACCTCAGATTTTCCCTTGTCTTAAATAGGGTCACATCAACAAAATTCCCCCTTTTTTTCTTCAAAAAAAATCAACTCATCTATCTTCCTTGACACACTAGTAGGCGTATTCACACCAGGTTCAAACACATTCATTTAATTTTAAAGCATAATCAATGTCTTTTTTTCCTCTAACTCTGCTAGTGGCCAACCTCTCTAGCTTAGCCTATTTTTCTAGTTTGATCGTCCAAATACTCTAGACCACTTCAGCATCTAATTGACATTAACACTTTAATTGAGTCTCATATGCTATAGCTCCTCGACTCGATTAGGAAGAGGGTACTCATGACACCTTAGGTATTTGACCTATACCAGGTTGAGTAGGACACACCTACTGGCCTTATTCTAAGCTAATCAAGTCATCATGCTAAGTCACCCTGAGTGACTGAGCCTCGAGGACTTGAGTGTTGAGTGCAAAGCTCAAGTACCATAGGGGCAAGCACCAAGTGTTGATGCTCGATTCCCCAAGATTCAAGAGCTCAAGCACCCCAACATCAAAGGCTCAAGTGCTCGAACATCGATTGTTGGAGTTGCCAAGCTATTAAATTGTTTAAGCGCCCGAGCATTGACTGCTCGAATGTCAAGTACCAGACTACTAAATGGCCTTAGTGCTCAAGCATCAAATATCGAGTGTCAAACTACTTGAATGAGGACCCAAGAGCACTCTAAAATCCAAGCTTAAATGCCCTACCGATTATGAATCTGAGTTCATTGCATGAGGGAATATCCAAACAATAAGAGTGGGGTAATGGATGTCCATAGCATTGGTTGTTATAGTCAATGATAAATGGTGATGCTAATTACAAAGAGGTGTGCCCTTTAGTAATATGTGTCCTTTGGGAAAATGTCCCTCTCCTCTTCTATATAAGGTAATGAAATCAACATCGAAAGACATGCAAGGTCTTGTTATTCTCTAGCTATCATTTGTATGTTACTCTCTCTTTCATCTCGAATCTAACTTAAGCATGAAAGAGATCTCGCAAAGTAACTTTGAGTGAGCCCTCTGACATGTGTTATTCCTCATATAATCATGTCATGGGAAGGTTCATCATCAACATCAAATGAAGAAATAGATTTCTACTGCATCATATAACAATAATCAATGTATTTTCACCTCCCCTCCAACTCTGCTAGTGGCCAGCCTCTCTAGTTCAGCCTATTTTGTCAGTAAAATCGCCCAGATACTAGACCATTTCAGATCCTACTAACCTAAACACTTTAATCAAGTTTTGTATGCTATAGCTCCTCAACTCAACCAGAAAGGCGGAACTCATAATACCATAGGTATTTGACCCATACCAGGTCAGTAGGACACACCTATGTGGGTCCATCCCAAGCTAGTCAATGTTGGTGCAATCGGCCTAAGGTTAAGATTGACCAAGGTCGAGATAGACTTGAGTTTAGTTTTGATGTTTGACAATATGATGA
>JBAMHZ010000112.1:4971081-4985975 GCA_037177395.1 Alpinia galanga | reverse complement strand
TATTAATATAAGATATGACACAGAAGTTTTCCTCACCAATCATCTCATAATTGGCACTAAGGGCTCATACTAACAATCATCCTATTAGCAATGCAAACAAGCAATAGTGAGCACACAACCAAAAAAAGAAGCAATGCTTTCAAAGCCAAAGGGCTGCAAACATGAATGTAACTAACAAAGAAGGTAAGACACTGGGAGATTGAAACACACGGTTAGACTTTTGTGGAAATAAACAAATGAAAATGTCAGTCACGCCATAACAGTGCCTGAGTTTAGCAAGTTTAGTGGAAGTCTAATGGGCAGTGAATGAGCTTCCTCCCATTGTCATTTGTATTTTATTTTATTTTTCATCTAGAACCACAGAGGGTAGGAATTTAAATTGTGATCAGTTGGATAGCTCTCCACAACTATTACCTACTTATTACACTCTAGATTTTTCTAGAGGTGAATTAATCTGTACTTACCAATCCTTGCATTGCAATGCTTGCCATTTAAAATCCTAGTGTTGTAATAAATATTATTTAATGGTTTGTAGACCTTGTGGAGACTGTTGGCATTCTCAAATAATATAGCAGCAGACATCATATGGGATTCATGGCCTAGTGGATGGTATCTCCATATTTTTGCTTTGCCTCATCAACCGTATTCCTTTCTCCATTAATCTTCACTACCATCAACCAATTACAATCATTTGACCTTATAAATCTAAAGATCCAATTTCTTCATCATACCACATCAAATCCAGTCATCTACATGTATTGAGCTCAAGAGATCAGCAATTTGCATCTCAAATCATACATTTCATCCAAACCGTAACACAATTTCTGTATTGTATCTTGGAAATGGTCACCTCCCAATAATCCCATAAAATGAGAATGAGGACAAGCAAGATTAAATCCAAATCCTGAATATTTCCTTTTAAGTGCATGTATATAGCTGATAATTGTACTTTCTTTGGTCAACCAAAGACATGAAAATTTTCAAATGGGGATGATATTCCATTCAATTACTTTCACCATCTTTTATGCATGCAAAAATGCCTTTGCTTCGATGAACTCTATGTTACCCAGAGTGGAGCATGAGTGTCTAACATGGGTGGGGATCTAAGCATATGACATGGCTAGTACTAACATTTGTTTCGCATGGTCGATAGAAATATTGAATGTCCATTTGAGAGTTGGTATCTAGCATGAGTGTAGATGGTCATAGAGGTGTAGATAAAAAGATCATAGGATGAACTTACTCGTTCATTAAACTAATTACTTTTGGCTTCTACTTTTGGTTATTCATCATAAAGTCTTGATTGTCCTAAATATTTGGTGTTTATTATATGGTTCTTATTTATATTAAGCTCTATGCAAAATTATATCACTAATAATATTTAAATTATTTTTTACTACACTAACTTAGTTAAGGTTTCCTATACTTTCTTTCATTGATTTTACTAGTCTAATTGCAGAATCTATTGATCTCCTTTGAAGGTATCTATACTATGTCAACTTTTTCTTTTATCAAGTGGAGCTGTATCTAATTTCTCTTAAAAATTAGTGTGATTATTTTATATTTTTTGTGTACTATATATTTATCTTATATTCATTTTTTTTATTCTAAGGGACACGTGACAATGACAAGATTATAGAAGTTCATTTCTGTTTAACCATTCCTTCTTTATCCTACTTGGGATATTCTCTATATCTTTGTCGACTAGTAGATGCAAAATATCTAAAATAAACTCTTGTAAGAATTTCATATTCATCTATCTTAAGTCTCAACTATTCACTCAATTTTTTATTAATATTGAAACTGCATTTCATATATTTTATTGCAGTTCTAGTTAAATTAATTCTTAATCTCGAAAGTTTTCCTCCTCAATCAAAGCTTTAGATTTACAGTTCAGTCTGCTGTTTTGTTTGAATCAAATAATGGACACTCCTAGCAGTATGCATATCTTTTTATCGCAATCATGCAATTATTAGACACTCCTAATTTCTCTAAACCTCAGTACAATAGTTGTCTTGGTAGTCAGGCATATTATGGTCCCTAAATTGTTAGTTGAGATTTTTTTTTTTTTTAAATTTCAGCTGGAAACTCTTTGGTTTTTAGTTTAGAATGCTATGTGCCACAGGTTTGAGCTAGGTTGGGGTGCATGCTTATTTGCTTATGATTAGATTTGGATCATTTTTCGTTCATATGCTCCTATGCAGGTGGCTGAAAGAGCATTGTTCCTTTGGAATAACGATCATATTGAAACCTTGATCAAACAGAATAGCAAGATTATACTACCTGTCATTTTTCCTGCATTGGAGAGAAACTCAAAGTGTCACTGGAACCCAGCCGTGCAGAGCGTGACGATAAACGTTAAAAAGATTTTCTCCGACCTCGATCCTCAGCTGGTTGCAGAGTGTTTTAACAAATTCCAGGAAGATGAAGCTCAACATAAAGAAATGATATCCAAACGTGAAGCAGCATGGAAGCATCTTGAAAACATTGCTGCTTCGAAAGCCAGCGGCACGGCATAGTTATTCCACTTCGCATGGTGTATCTCATTCAGTTTCTTTTCATTGTTACATCTCGATGTAGTAGCTCGCATCTATGATCATGCGATGAGATTATGGGTCATGATGTGGATGTTGATGGCCATTCCCTCATCCTATGTTTCTTGATTTCCAGGTCCAACAGGTCCTTCAGAATTGAGGGTGAGAATGAATTGCACCTATCAGACATTTCCAGCAGAGTCCATGGAGAACTAACACAATCATTATTCCACAAATACCACAAACTAGCTAGATTTAATCCCTTTTTTGGTTGACAATATAAAGGGTGTTGGTAGTGAAGTTTGCACCTTGATACACTTATCAGTACGTTATTCCTTGTGTTTAGTTTTTTTTTTGATTGAATCAGCCTTTATTACTGTTATTTAGAGAAACAAAAACCAAAGGAGATACGATTAGCGCTTTGTATGTTGACATAGTGCCCTGTATATTTATTGTCAAAATTTTAATGCATTTCCAAGCTACCTCACAAAGTAACAACATGATGCATAACCCTCCAAGAGTACTTGTGTGCAACGTATCATAGGAATATTGTTTGGATGCAATGTTCCAAATGTATCATAGGGGGAAAAAAAAGGATTTATTTATGACTATTTTCTTCCTTAGCTCCAAACCATCTTTTTTTTATTTGAGCATATGGTTACTGTCATATTTGGTAGACTCTTTTTATTTTCTTAAAATTCAAATCTAGTGTGTAAATGCATTCGAGGAATTTAATGGAGTCACATGTATCTTGTTGCAAGAGTGTTGTTCTTCAAATATCGTCTTTTTAAAAGGCGTTGGCATAAGGAAACTCTTATAAGCAATGACTTCTCTAACTTATTATTGTAGCTTCCAGGGCTAATTCAGTTAGTAAGTGCACGGGACAAGAGTAACTTTTAAATGGGCAAGGGTCAATTCTTAAGGAGATTAATAACCTAGGCTATCGACCGATCCCTCCTTTACACTTGCCATCTGAGTTCTAATTTTTCACCCCTCCTCGGTAGGAACAGCTGAGGAAAGCCGCTAATGTGACAGTTCATAACAAGATGGCTGCAATTGAATGACTATATATTTTATTTGTCATCTCTTTGACATACATATTTTAATCTTTGCCTTTAATTGAGCTGTCTAGATTATTTGAGAGGGCTTATGTATTCCACAAGGTTTAATGCTTGTATCCACGTCATGGAAATGGACTTCTAATGAGGTCCAACTTACCTTACACTCGTTCACCAAAGCCTCCGATATGGAACTATTGGGCCATTTAAGGTTAAGGGATTTTGTACGACTAACTCTCCTCCGAGAATGAAAATACTTGATATGTCTATACAAGAAAAATGGTTTAATTGTTTGCAACATCTCTCTTGTGAGTTATATCCACTTGAGCAAATAAGGAGGGAGGAAATTGCTTCTCCTCTACTCTTTCGCGACCTAATGGCTACTCGTGGAGGACGACTTTTGGATTCAAATGCATCGGCCACTCAACCTATCATATACAACCTCACTAGGAACATAATTGAATTGGAGCACATAGACCTTTCCAAGCCATTTTCATTCAAGGGATAATAATAATATGTCGTGCTATGTTTAGGAGTCTTAAATTTATATCAAAGGGAAAAATTAGGTTGATATTAGATATACTTTCTACTATAAATTTACTTATTCCACATGGAGAATTTATCATTTTATTTATTTTATCTTTGCTTCAATTATTTGGTGCTTTTTAAAGTACTTAATATATTTCTAAATGTTTCAATTGAACAACATTTAAATTATTCAGTTACTTAGATGAAATAGCTTCATCTCACGTATAATAAAATACTTTGCCATATGGACCAACATCCAACACTACTGAGAACATGGACAAAATGACCATGTCAGCTATGACTCTTGAAAAGGATAATGTGAGTATGTTCCTAATAATCTTTTCTTAGTTTATTATGACTACCTATTCTAGTTTTTGGATTTAGGAATCATACTATATGAACAACATTTAGAAAGAGAGAGAAACAGAGATGCAGCTACATGAAGAATAAGAACAGCTTCTGCAAAACCAACCAGGCTCATGCTCAAATTTTAACTCTTGTTGTAGAAGTTTAGTTTTTTGTTTCAGGGAAAATGTTTTTGAGAAGAACATAAAAATTCAAGTTTTTAAACTTATGTTTGAGCTTGCATCTAAATAGTTAGGATTGTTTTTCAGTTATTAATGAATTAGGATAGGGTTTAAGATATCCTGAAACAAGAGAAAACGTGATAATTGTAGCATGTTAGTGTAGGATACTTTTACGTTGCCCTTGTCATCTTCAACATTTGTCCTAACTACTTATCATCGGCAATATCAAATCATGCTTTGATATGTAATGGCAAGGAAGGGAAGTAGTGATGCATGCAGTCTCTTTTTTCCTTAAAATCACTTCAGCCTAAAACAAACAAATTCATTACCTCTCTTCTTGGCATTGCCACTGCCGCTTCCGAACACCATTGTTCTGCTCACAAGTGCAATGGCTATGAGTAACAGGCGACATTGTTGCTCGCTCATCAAGCAGTGCTACTCACTCGATGATGATGGTACAGTCATCGAGGAAGATATATCAAGGTTAAGGCTGGTGAAGAAGACATTTCAATAGTTGTTCCCCCATCTTTCCCTGCAGTGAAGTAAGATCCATCTACCGGATTCATACCAAGCAATCTTAATAGGAAGGCACACCACCTTGATATGCAGATAAAGCGAAATAAGTTTTGCACATGGTCATAGGTTGATCAACCACTGTACTCAAATGCTTGTGGAGGCTGAGGCTCATCATTCACTGCCACCGCTGAAGAACATGATACCTGTTGTCCGGTGGAAGTTGCTCCAGTTCCTGCTGCATTGGTAGGTGCCGTTGTTGGTGTGTCAGAAAGGGCGAGCACCTCCACTTCGGATGGCTGCAAATCCTTCAAAAGCACAAATCCAGAGGGTGCTAACTTGATGGGAACATATCGGGTTCCCTCAAGGAATCTGATGTGCTTCTGTTGGGCAGGAACAACCCTCGCTGGATTTGTTAAAATGCCATAAGACAGTTCAGGCTCTACTTTCTTTTCCGAAGCAGTATCCACCTGAAAAGGAAAAAAAAAAATAAATTTGGTCAGCTTATACTTGTTCTCCCACTTGGAAGCATCAGAAACTAGCTTATTTGAATACAACAGGACAGGGAAACTCAAAATATCCCATAAATTTGAACTCGTGGTAGACAATTGTTCTGAAAGAGATTCCCAACAAAAGGAGTGAACTGTTTCAGAAATTGAATTGCCTTCTAATGTAGATTATTTTTCATGATTTGATCTGAGTACGAAAAGGATAAACCTATGGGAATTTATTCAACCAAAAACCAAGAAGCTTTGTATTAAAGTTTAATATTTGATAATAAATTTTGAATGAAGGCTTTATTTTGTTGTATTAACGACATAAAGACAGACAGTAACATTCTAATAATATGCTTAGAGTAACTGAAACACATGATCACGGAAGTTACCTGCATTGCATCAGCATCTTTCTCAATGGATTTCCTACACTTGGTAAAAACTGAAGGACTTGATGCATCGTCACTTGATAGCTTCTCCAGAGTGGCTTTATGTTCGGCGTCTTTTTTCACTCTTGATTTTGCTTTAGCTGCTGTTGACAGAACAGCTGTAGGAATCTTGACTGCAGAAATTGAGGTAGGAGGTGTGGTTGGGCGAGGGTACTCAAAAAGTGAAGGCTTTGCATTCGATAAGAACTCAAATTTTGGAACTTTCAGATCATAGTTAAGTCCAATAAAGGCAGTTGGAGAGAAAGCGAGGCTTATGAAATAGAAAAGGGGATACCAATACCAATACTGGCTAAAAACTGCAAGCCCAACAACAGCTGTGATTTTGTCATGCTTTGTTTCAGACAGCAGTCTAATGGTTACATTCCTACCACCGGCATCAAGAATTCCAGAAGCCAATATTGCGCCCATCTTGCTCATAGTATCTTCATGCTTATCTAGAATTATTTTCTCTAATTGCCGCCTACAAATATCATGAAGATTTACAACATATAGCAAGGAAGTTATCAGCTGTTTTATCACAAGCCTAAATTAGAATGTCAACCAGTACCTGAATGTTCCAACACGAGAGTCACAGGATTCATTGGTTTGGATCATAACCATGGCCATAGCTATGAGGGCTCCTTGGCGGACAAAATCTACAACATCAGATGTTAGAGGCTCAAGCAATGAAATGGCCTCACTCAAACCAGTACCAGCACAGGAAATGGCCACTGCTAGAGCCGCACCATAACGAACATGAGGATTGTAAGACTCGGACAGCAAGGAAACAATCCTTGGGGTCTGCAACATCCGAAAAGTACTGTAAAAAACTAATACAATAAGGTAAAAACAACTGGTTTGGGAATATTGACTCAGGTTGATTGAAATTATTATAGGCACGGGTTGCTATAACCACTGATGGGTAATAAATGAGGGTGAAGGAGAAGACCACAACAGGAGATCAGTTTGCAGGCACAACATCATAATTAAATTTGACGAGCATGGACTACTATCTTCATATTCAAGATTTATTAAGACTTAAGGCATTCATATAAAAAAATTCAAAATAGCTTACCTGTTTGGGTTCAGAGTACAAGACAAATCCAAGGGCTAGAACAGCTGTCCTTCGGACATCATCGCTTACATCTGAGACAGCAAAATGAAGCAACCAATGGATGGCCTTGTTGTTTGCTGTTCCCCTATAAGCTAAAGCCAAAGCATACATGCCACCATAACGAAGTATAGGATTTTGATCTCTTGTCATTTGCTCAATAAAAAAATCTGCCTCCTCTTCCCTTCCATAAACTGTCAAAGCAATCCCAAGAGATAAGCCCCTGTAAAGAAGAATACAGATAAATATATGGCTTCTTAATTAGTGGATGTAATTAAAGAATTAAGATTTTTTAAAAAAATATTGGAGTGTAGAGGGTACCAAAAAGAAATAGATGAACTAGTCAGACATGACATATCAGACCATTTAGGAAAATACACAAACCATACTTACCGAATGATTTTTTCATGTTGTGTATCATGTGCATATGCAAGCATTTCACTAGCCTTCCCACTTGCAGTCCCAACCATGAGCAACCCCATACTTATGCCAGCAGCTTCACCAGCCACAGCACTATCTGTATAGAGCACATTTTTGACATCTTCATATATTTCCTCATCTGCTGTTCCTAATGCTGCCAATCCAAGACCTAAGCAAGCTCCATGTTGGATAACCTGTAAAATATATATCGACATATCAAATGAGACCAGGTTAATAAATTTGATGCTTGCACAAGTGAATTTCAAATTCAGTGTTTGGGGAGTTTTACAAATAAAAGGCACCTCGGCATTAGCATTCTGTAGGCTTTCACGAAGAAATTGCTTGATGCCTTCTCCATGGTTAGCATGAATCAATCCCAAAGCATAAAGTGCACCACCTTCGGAATAAGGACTACCACCACCAACAGCACCACTTTGAGGCAAATATGGTGCCATCAGGGACCTTCCTTGCTGAAGATGACCTCTGTGGATGACCCCTAGCCCGGCAGTAGCACTGAACTTGGCCCAGTTTGTTGCTCTGCTAAGCCATTCCTGCCAACAGAATCAAGAAACTTGAAACTTAAAGCAAATGCAGAAAAATATAGGAAATTGTGTTATATGATCATAGTGGAGTTTTCTTTAATCAAACAATATTGCTTAATTGAAAAAGATAGATCAAGGAGAAGAAATCAAAGAATTTCAATAGCATATACTAATATGTGTTCATACCAGATTTTCTCTAAGAAAAGTGTCGACGGTTGTTCCAGCATGCATCATCGCATTGGCACAAATTGTCGCACTGTGGCACACACTATTTCTCATTTCCACTGACTGCTTTATTGTCTTAAGAATCAAAAGGTCAGACCTACATTAAGACACAATGATAGCAATTTGCGTCAAAGTAAGCTACACATGGGTAAAGATCATGGCTCTTCAATAATGAAAGATATTATGTGTTACCTATTCTGACTATATAAGAATTGTAGAGTCAACTGAATTGACGTTTCTCCAGATAAAATTCCTTTTATCTTCACAAGCCTCTCATTACGTGTAGTGTCCAGTTCCGTGTTATTTTCTGCAGTCCCATTAGCAACATGACATTCTTCAATCATGTGAAGATCCTCTGCGTTTGCACTAACATTCCCATTCTGTGAACTTGGAGTAGATGATACTTGATCATCATTTACATTGTCGATAACTTGAGATCTGGAATCTGATAAACGATTCATGACATTTAATAGGAAGGCTTGGTGCTCATTTTCCACAAGATCGAAAGCTATCTGAAATGCAAGAAGTGCATCCTCCTAGGAAAATAAATCAAAGTGTCAGAATTGCAATGAAGCACAAAAAGAAAAATACAACTAAGTACCTTGTTCCCTGATAGCAACCTCTCCAAAATGGTTGCAACAGTTTCTGGTTCATTCAAAAACATGAGACATTGACAAATGCTTAAATAATCAGGAGAATCCAACCTCTGATATATATTGACCAGTAGACGAAGAACCTGCAGCATTAACCAAAAGCAATTATACATCTTGTCACATGCCATTTTGAGCAGTCATTCTCACCCAAAATTGAAAAACGGATCTCAACTTTTATTGCGCAATAAATCATAGTATTCAGAACAAATCAACCCTAACATAGAACAAAACAGGATTTTGTTTGTGCACATCCAAGTATTTTTCTTGTTCAAATGAATGTAAAACAGGCAGATGCATCCATGTTGAAGCACAGTTCACATATTTGTTACAGTGAAGATGTTAGCATAGTTCATGCCACTATGAAGGTTAACTATCACACTCAATGATGGAAGATGCTCGCATATTTTATAACTAATCAAACCAGTCTCAAAACTAAACACCATAAAATGTCATGCGTGATTTTTAAATTAGCAAAATTATGAAGTCAATCCAAGTGGATTGATCATAAAAAACAAACTTCCAATTAAATTATCACACTGGAAACAAAAACATATAGTTTTCTACTAGATTTTCATTTCACAATCCAAGAAAAGGACCCATAAGAAACATTATGGATAAGAATGTGCTCCTAAGATGCTACAAAATCATTAAAAACAACCATATTGAATGTAATTAAGTTTATATGCAATGGAACTATATAGTCCCCATAATGTTAATGGAGGCTCCTAGAAATCTCCTCACTAAAATCATCCTTTAGTCTTGAGCCAAGTGCTTGTAGTGGCACAGAAAGAGAGAGCACAGATTTAAAATTACTTGGCCAAACAGAAACATAATGTAAAATATGCTTTTCTAGATCTACCAGAATCACAAATATGATGAGAGCCATTTCTTGGCATTATAAATACTTCAACTGCATGGAATTTAAGTTGTAGTCCTGTGTATGATTTTTTAAATGACCAACATGAGACTTAAAATTCATCATGAGGATATCTTCTGTACTAGCCCACACTTTTTCTTTCTCTTAATACAAGGTAGCTTAGAGTTTTCACTATGAAGGCCTGATGGTTAATTAATAACCAATATTGCCAACAAACTTTTTCAAAGAAAACATAGCACATAGACTTCAGCATACAGGTTACAAGATGGGACCACACCAAATGTTGATGAAGCAGCCACAATTATTAGTTTACATCTGCACATACTTATCTGTATACTGTCTTTCTGAGAACTTAAATCGTTAGTATCATCGTCAATTTGTGTAAGTCCCACCTATATGAGGCTGGCCATATAAATCTTTTCCTTCCACTGAACTCAATGCCAGATTACATTAACATCACCAATAATATCCGTACATGTTTGTTGTTTTATATCTGCATATATTTATTTGTATACAATCTTTCTGAAAATTCATAATATTAAAACTGTGTAATTTTTATCATCCTCAATCCATGTTAGTCCCACCTACATGAGGCCAACTGTATGGATCTTACCTTCCTTAACCTCAATGCAAGACTAGATTAACATTGCCAAATAATATTCAGATGTCTCTGATAACCTTTTTATTACATTTAGAAATTTTTGATCTCCATTGACCACTTACCCCTTCAACTCTATCAATTTCAACCCATCTAATTATAGAATCTATTAACATTTTTTGAACAGTATACCATCTTAACTCATTTTTTTCTCATTTTATCATTTACTAATGCTACAGATAATTAATCTGCATTGTGCCTTTAAAAAAAAAGTACAAAAAGGAAAAAATGAGCCTCATAAAAATTGCAACAGATTCAGTATTCAGCACAAATATAGCATCAGATTCAAACTAGATAGTTACTGTAGACATATTAATGAGCTTATTGGAACTTAGCCGACAAGGATAGCTTTACCTCACAGCGGTATTCTCTGTGACTGACAAACAAATGGGAGAGTGTTATGCAATATGAAAGTGCACAGTGAACATTGTCACTTTGAGTAACTGCTTTTTCAAGCTTATCTAATCTCCTACATTCAATGGACATCCCCATGGCTTGCTGGAATTTGCCATCTGAAATGCACCTGAATCAACAAAATATGTTGATACTTTCCTAGAAAGTAATAAACAAACATCAAATGTGCAACATTTCTTAACATACTTGTCAAGTAGTTTTTCCACTATTGCCTCCAACCTTGGATCCATTTGTGATTGATCTTCGCTTGTTGTTGCTGCCTTAGACTTAAGGGCAGCATATTCATCTAGTGCTTTGGCTAAATGAACAACAAAATGAATCAGAAGTGACAACAATTGGAAGAGAAAACTACAATCTCAATCATTTGATCAGAATCCTATACCTAACAGAGTATGAGCATAATCAGAATCTTCTGATACAACAAATAGGGGTCCAGCACCAAGAGCATAAGACAATGAGTCGTTAAGCTCTCCAAGATAGTAGAAGACCTGACCAATAAAATCAAATAGGAACATCAAATAAGGGGGGGAAAAACGAAATGACAAAAGCTAAAAGTCAAGATCAACAAATACTTTGACACCACAATTTAATTTGTTAAAAGAAAAAAGAAAATGAAGGGAAAAAATTATCGAAGCATCACCTTGGATACCACCAATGCAGCAAGTTCTCTTTGATCAAACTCATCGTCTTCATATAAACTTTCACTGAAAAATATGAAGCTGAATGATACTACTGTTCATAAAAATAAGCATGAAAGAAACCAAACCACATTAGGGAATTATTTCTGGACAAGTATCCTTGACGTCCCATAACAATAACACCCTCCCATGCTCAAATGGCATTCATAAGCATTTTCTCATCTTAGAAAAAAATTGAAACCAACGTCCAAAGTTCAACCCATTGTCATGAGACTTGAAAACCCTCATAGCACCTTCCCTAATCACATCCTCCAGTGACTTTCTAAAGATTAACAAACTTCAAGGACGGAAACACCCAAGCCCTATCCCAAACACAAGCAGCACGAAACGAGAAAATCAAGAATAAAAGGCAGAATGATGGGACAATTAGGGCGAGTGGCTCACATGGTGGGGATGCTGGTGGAGATCTCGGGCCAGAAGAGGTGGACAAGGGAGTTGAGCTTCTCGAGGGCGTGAAGCTTCAGCGCTGGGTGCGGCTCGTGGAGCATCGCGATAAGGCCGCTCGAGGAGCTCACAACCGCCATCTCTGGGTTCCGTCGTAGATCGCCGGCCAAGCAGGAGAGAGAGAGGCGTGCGGAATCGCTGCTCGGCAACCTAAAAAGATCTATGTTATTATATACTCTTATAGCAATTAGATGCGATAGATAATATTCAATTAAATTATTTTAAAAAAAAATCCCAAGTGAGTTTATCCATAATACAGAAAAAGTTAGAACCTTGAACATCTCTCTTAAATATGATAGGATGTTTTAAAAGTAATATTATACATTTTTTTCCCCGATATAAAAATAATAATAAGATAGAGATATAAGAAAATAAAAAAAAAATAAAAAAAAAATTCAATGAAATAAAAAAAAAAACACTTGTGCGGTGGTGCTGTTAGCGTCGACGAGGCGTTGCTCGGCCGTGCGAGACGAGATAGCCGCGGGCGGGGTAAAGCGGCTACGACGGCGACAAGGCAGAGCGGCGGTGGCAGGGCGACACCGGCGGCGACGACAAGGCAATGATGATCACTCGCATGGGCAAATATAATTTAAATTTTGTCGATAGAAAAAATTTAAAAATCAAAATGTAAATGCCCAATGATTTGTTTCTTCAAATAAAAGAAGAAACAAATGGAACTCAAATTTATAAATAAATAAAAAGAGAATCTCCGAATCATCTTTAATCCGAGAGAAATTTTCTCTGGATGCACAATGCTCGGTGTTCTCTATTTTCTAATCAGAAGAAAATTCAGACCCCAAAATAAAAACATAGCAAACACAAATAATTGCTTCACAGTAGCTTCCAATATGGATTTAACATATCCAAAATTCTTCAAAATATAATGTTTAAGAAGCAAGATTCAGAAGGACACCGAACAAATATAGATGTTTAATCCTGAATGTTTTCCATGAGTTCTATAGACTCTACAGAAACATACAGCAGCAGTACCTAAAAAAGGCTTATCGAATGAGACTGGTGTTGATTGATTGAATCATAAAGGCAGTTCGCCGCTGTCGGCGATCACGACTTTGCTTTTAGGCGACCCATTCTGCCTCCCTTCAGCTTCAATCTTGTATACCACATCCATGCCGGAGACCACTTTTCCAAAAACAACATGCTTACCATCCAACCTATGAAAAGAAATCAAATCAGTGACTAATTCATCATTGCATTTGACAATAACAGTGCAGTGCATTTCAAATACCAGCTGGTTGTGACAGTGGTGATGAAGAACTGAGATCCGTTGGTGTCCCGGCCAGCATTCGCCATTGATAAGTGTCCTGTCAATAAAAAGCAAGCAAAGTAGAATCACCTATTTGACAATGCGCTGAAAGGGAAGTAAATTCTTGAGGGAAATGATAGTACCTGGTCCTGTGTGCTTGAGCTTGAAATTCTCATCAGCAAATTTTGTGCCGTAGATAGACTCTCCACCCATTCCATTACCATGGGTGAAATCACCACCTTGGATCATAAAACTGGGGATTATTCTGTGGAAGCTACTCCCTTTGTAGTGAAGAGGTTTTCCACTTTTGCCAACACCTTTCTCTCCTATACAAGAGAAAATGCTTATAATTGTCGATAAATATTAACACTATAAGTGCCATAGTATACTAATTAATCTAGAGATACTGATTAACAATGTGAGACTAGACATAGCTTCTAGATTCTGTAAGTTTCTTATGATTAAATGCAATTTGTATTTGATATCATTAGATATTTATTTGGTGTGCACTAATTCAGTTGGGGAAATCTTATATGATTCAGTGCTCAAAATCAAGAGGTACACCTCGCTTTAAGGTGCTTCTATCATCTTCTTTCATTTTGCATTTACAACGCAGTCCATATTGTCTAGAAGTGAGGGTAACATTTTTTTAATTTCTCAAGGATTTCCATCTTGACATTCTTTAATTCTTCCAGTAGGGTCCCAACTATGTACCTTCCATTAGAACATTTATGGGATAAAATCTAGCATTTTTCAGCAAGGCCAGACCAGGAAAAACAAATGGCACTGATATGAACAGGTGAAAATTTCTTCAACAAAGTATAAAATTATGCATTGTAACAACATAAAAGCATACCTGTGCATAAAGCCCGGAAGTTTTCTGTGTAAGCAGCATATCACAGTATCATTAGTGGGAAAGTGAAGAAAAATAGCTTTGTACAGTATAGCAAACGGTGAGAAATGAAATGAAGCTGCATTTGACAACTACATACCAGCAGTCTTAGGCACAGTATTGCCAAATAAGCCCATGACAATCCGACCTGGAACACAACAATTCAAAATCAACGTTAACAACAAGAAGTTTTCCTTGTATTTTCAGATATTGGACACCGAACAGGTCAATAATTGAAGTTGTAGGAAATACAATGCATATTAGTGATTATGACCTTGTAAAATAAATATAACGGAATCAATGTTTGAAAAATGAGGATGGTATGTTCAAATATGAGGAACGAATAAAACAGTGATGATCTTATATCAGTATTTTGCATAAAAAAAATTCATCAAATCAAACCATCCTAGACATAGTCTATGGCTCTACCATTGCACCATAAAAAAAAAACCAAAGTTGAATATCTCACAAACTTTATATCAAACTGGAAGATAGAACTAGAGTTCCACACTTCATCTTTCGTTACAATCAAGTCAGTTAATTATCAGAGCGTCATATATAAATTAGCAAAACTTAATTATCAATAAGTTGCAGAGCATAGCTAGGACATGAAT
>JBAMHZ010000112.1:4955014-4965022 GCA_037177395.1 Alpinia galanga | reverse complement strand
CTGGTAAGGTTTACTAGTGGATTGATATCACTGTTCAAGCAGTTGTTGACTTCAGAACTCAACTACCAACTCAACTGGTTAAAGCCAATTGACTGATGGGTTGATCAGTCGATTAATGTAGTGGACATTCGATTGATATGATAATTTATCAACTAATGTGACTGTGGTCGGGCATAGAAGAATTGGTAGTCAATTGATGAGGTTGATTAGTCGACTAGTGAGGTTGGCAGTTGATTGATGGATTGATCAATCAACTGGTCTTGCTATGGCTTGGCACAGAATGATTGGTAGTCAACTGATGACCAAGAGCAGTAAACTGGTGAGGTTGGCAATAGACTGATGAAAAATGGAAACGAATGATGTATCATAATTTGACGTGGATCATGCCGTTGGAGTGATAGATCGCGTAATAGTTGAACGTCAGTTGACTGGGGGTAAGACCAGTCGACTAATAGGCAAAAATCAATCCAATGAAAATCCTATAAAAGAGAATTTTGTGAAGATTTCGAGGTGTCAATTTTTGGAGACTTTAAAGGGGAAGTGTTGTTGCATTCTAGACCTTCCAAGACATTCCAATGCAACTAAGCTATAAGCAATAAGCAATTCATTGTATAAAGTGTATTTCATTTGTATTATTTATCTTTGTATTTGATTGCTCTCGTTATATAAGAACATGTTATAAGAGGTTTCTCCACCTCCGAAAAATTTTTGAGAAAGAGAAAGTGAAATGGACTATCGCTGGAGCTAGGTTGTGGAGTAGAAGTCAGGAGTTTTGAACTATGTAAAATCTGATGTATAATGCTTGTGTTTTGCTATTGTTATTATATATTATTTTCACTGTGTATAATTTATTATAGACGAGCACGAACAAAATATTGATGATCAAAAATTAAATACTATTCACACTACAAAGTTGATGATCAGTCAACCGATTTTATAATTCATATTAGCGACGACATATTATTTATCCATCGCAAATATAAAATAATTTTCGACGATTTTATAATTGGTCGGTAAAATCAATTATTAGCGACGAATTATGGATTCGTCGCTAATAAATCATCCATATTTTATTATTTTCTTACAGTGTCATCCTCATTTTCTAGTATCGCAAGGTCCTAAATATTAATTTTTGAAAATAATCACTTTAGTACTAATTTTTCAAAGTCATTATTATTATGGTGTCGGTGTTGATTTTTTAAAATCATCATCATAAAATTTTAAATTTAAGTGGAGAAATAATGTAGAAAATAACTATATTCTTGTTAATTCTCAAATTAATTAGGATATGTTTTTTTTTAGAAAAAAATTGTCGGATAAAGTTAGTTGAAGGATAATAAAGTAAAATAAATGAATGCCCACATTTTTCTCAAAAAGGAAATCAATGTACCCACATAATACCATCCAAGGAAAAAAAAACGTCGTCAGAGATTGATCCTGAAAACCAGAGAGGCGATGGTAAGCAAATCGGGTGAGCGTGAGACCAGGATTTATTGATACTCAAGATGTTACCACCACTATAACTGTACCACCCACCCACTGCTGTCTAGTGGGTCCAATTGGCTGCCGAGTTAGGCATGGGTAGAACGACAGGTATCTGCATGTTCTGCCCTGACATCCATGCAGAACATGTGGCAAATGCTCTGCATGAATTCTAATCCAATCCTACGCTCCTCGCCTCCTATTAATACCAACGAGGCGATATTCCTCGCGTCCTTGCAATTCTCTCGTGTTCTAGCTAGTTCGATTTTGCTTTCTCAACTCGAGATGTCTGCTTACTCCGGCCAATATCACGGTACCGTTCTTTACTTGTTGACTTCTCCTCTTGCTCTTCCTCCTTTGCTGTGGAGTTCTAAAGTTGAGATTTTTGTTCCCTTTCATTGGATAGGCTTGTGGATCTTTGTTTGGACCACTGCGCTAGTTTTTACTTTGTTTTGTCGCTGAATTTGTGAACTATAACTGTTGTTAATGACAGTTTGTTCTTCCCCTATTCCAAAGCTCACTCTTGGATTTGCATGAAAAAAAGTGACTTGCCCTGATTGTGGGTTTAGTGAATGATTTTTTTTTTTATTTTTTTTGGTTGAATACTACCGCTGGTTTTATCATATTTACTCTCTACTCTTTTTCTTAGCAGAAAATGTTAACCTTTTCTCATACTCTTCTTCATGCTTGGATTGTTCTTTTCTCCGGCCTGCTCCATCCATTTAAATGCTTATAACTGTATGACTTCACGTTGCAGATGAGCTTATTGCCAATGCTGCCTACATTGGTACCCCTGGCAAGGGTATCCTTGCTGCTGATGAGTCCACTGGCACTATAGGCAAGCGCATGCGCCATGCGAGTATCAAGATTGAGAATGTGGAGGAGAACCGTCGAGCACTGCGTGAGCTTTTCTTTTTGACTCCTGGAGCCCTCCAGTATCTCAGCGGTGTCATCCTTTTCGAGGAGACTCTCTACCAGAAAACTGCCGATGGCAAGCCCTTTGTCGATGTTCTCAAGGAGGGTGGCGTCCTTCCAGGCATCAAGGTAGACAAGGGCATAGTTGAACTTGCTGGCACAAATGGAGAGACCACCACCCAGGGACACGATGACCTTGGCACGCGCTGCAAGAAGTATTATGAGGCAGGGGCTAGCTTTGCCAAGTGGCGTGCTTTTCTCAAGATTGGCCCCAATAAGCCATCGCAACTGTCTATCAATGCAAATGCTGATGGATTGGCTCGCTATGCTATCATCTGCCAGGAGAACGGCCTTGTCCCAATTGTGGAACCAGAGATCCTCGTCGACGGGCCACATGACATTGCAAAGTGTGCTGATGTTACTGAACGGGTGCTCGCTGCGTGCTACAAGGCCCTCAATGATCACCATGTGCTTCTGGAAGGAACCCTGTTAAAACCAAACATGGTGACTCCTGGGTCAGAATCCGCAAAGGTAGCTCCTGAGGTGGTTGCTGAGCACACCGTGAGAGCCCTCCAGAGAACTGTTCCTGCTGCTGTTCCTGCTATTGTTTTCCTTTCAGGAGGGCAGAGCGAAGAGGAGGCTACCCTGAACCTGAACGCTATGAACAAGTTGAAGGGGAAGAAGCCATGGCCACTCTCCTTTTCGTTCGGACATGCCCTGCAGCAAAGCACACTGAAAGCATGGCAAGGGAAGGCGGAGAAAGTGGACAAAGCAAGGACTGCCTTCCTTGCCCGGTGCAAGGCAAACTCAGAGGCAACACTGGGAGTCTACAAGGGTGATGCTGCTGGAGGTGAAGGTGTATGGGAGAGGCTCCGTGTCAACGACTACACGTAGTAGTCATATTTGTTAATTTGAAAACCCAGTTTATGTCAGGACATGTGAGTTGGGGATGCTCGCCTAAACCCCTCCTTCTGATGTGTATCTCTTTCTTGGTTTTTCTCCACTTAGGTAATAATTGTTTGTATTATTTTTAATAATACAAATTTCACGTCGCCTTAAAGCCAGACTGCATGTCACATATATATCTCTTCTACATTTTTTTTGAAAAAATTAATATAATTACTATTATACAACATTAATAATATTAAAAATTTTATTAAGAATTTTCTACACTAAAAATCCTTAGTCTCTTGTCTACGTGCCCTCACCCGTATCTAAAAAATGCAATGTAATTCTTTAAATTTTGATGTGATATAGAGGGTCTTGTGATTAGTACGGTAATAAAATTGTATAAGAGAATAAGGATTAATTCTTAAGGGCTATAAGTCTTTTCAGAGTGTCTGTCCTCCTGTCGTATTAACCCTGATTAAGTACAAAGTACTTCTCATGATTTATCTCCTCTGTATTGATTGTGGGACCGATTAATAGAGACGTTGAGAACGAGCAAATCACCTTTTACACAAGACGTACATTTTAGAATCATA
This sequence comes from Alpinia galanga, assembly GCA_037177395.1. Taxonomy (NCBI): domain Eukaryota; kingdom Viridiplantae; phylum Streptophyta; class Magnoliopsida; order Zingiberales; family Zingiberaceae; genus Alpinia; species Alpinia galanga. The sequence continues at coordinate 4,961,141 of JBAMHZ010000112.1, read as the reverse complement.
CATTGCACAAACAAAAATGCTTTAATGTATTCTAACTTTTTATATAATACAGTGCATGAAGATTTTTTTTAATATTTTAAAATAATATAAAAATATATATGAATATAAATTGATAATAACATTATTTAAAAATATAATAAAAATCACCACAATTTGACTATCTTATTCCTCGAGTCATGATACCCCTATCCACCTTATCTTATGTGCCCATGCATGATTGTCCGATCCGTCTGCATTGTCCCTCTCATGACGCCCCTCACTGCATGATGTCTGATTGGATCCATGCTAAAGTCTAATCCCTAAATTCGATCGATCACCTATGTCATCCCTCTTGTTGTGATTACGACAGTGATCAGTCGCGATCCGACTATGTCTCTCATTGCGCTCGAGCACAATTGCAACAATGATCGACTGTGAATGTGATCGGGATCTGGCCACAATGCGGCTGCGATCTGACCGCAACAAGGTCGCAATCTAGCCACAATGAGGCTACGATCCAACCGTGACAAAGTCGCAACCCGACCGCAGCTATCCGACCGCGAGGAGGCCACGATCGGGTCGCGATCCAATAGTAATGCAGTCGCAACGTAACCACGATCCGACTGTGACATGGTCACGATCCGACTGCGACACAGTGCTGATCCAACTACAACGTGGGTGCGATGTCGCGACAATGACCTTGTTCGGATCTATCCCCGATCCCCACGACGCGATCACGATGTCACAACCACGATTCAACTGTATTTTGACTGTGTCTCGGCCAAGATCCGATTGCGATCCAGACGATGTTGAACTGTGAGAGGGCATTGTGCATTCCTCATTCGCTCATGCACGTGCAGAATACCATTGCCCAGGATATTAAAATTGCTTATTCCTCTGTGTGGCCTGCTATGATGATATTTGCGAAATCACATTATAACATATACAATTCTCAAATATCATTCAAATATACAAATTCATTAATATAATTTGTATCTTATATGTTTGAATGGTAGCTCCCATACATAATATGGAAGATATGCTGATGGCATATAAAAAAGCAGTATGAAAGAAAATATATAGGCCATCCAATACAAAATTATTGTAAAAATTAAAATAACATAATTTTCAATCCTATAATTTAATCATCAACACAATCTGAATCATAGATATTAATAGTTTTTAAGCCATCATGGCTTGAGTCTATCATACATTAAGTTCATCACCAATGGATACTTCTCCATTATTTAATTTCTTATAAGTAACATTTATATCTACAAATAATTGAGATGTCATTTGAATTAAGAATCAATTGAATGTCTCTCCACTTCCTCATTCAAAATGTATCATGGTTGTAGGTTGTAACGGAGCTCGGCATTTCTATGGCCAATCAAGTTTTCATTCGACAAATTGTTAATAATTCACTAGATCCTCCTTTCTTCGTTGAGTATTTAAGATAAAAAAAAGTTGATCAACTTGTCTTGCAAAAATTAAAAGTTCAAACTTGTTATATCTTTTATTTATATTGACTTTAACTAAATTGCAGTTTGAATGCACTCTCGTACCAATTTTGGGAGTCAAATCTTTATGAATAACACTATCCTTTTTATATATAAAGTTGGATATTGCACTGTAAATGATTTTATCAAATTTGCTAGTGATGTTGCTAGATCTTTTTACGTAAACACTTGAATTGTTAGTCAAGGTGTCTAATGTGAAGCTGAATAAGGTGGTCCACATGGCATTGTCCTGACTCAGTCATTGGCGAGAGGATAGAGGCAACAAATGAGCCACCAAGACAATTGAATGGAAGCTGAAAACCATGGAGGACTCGGTGAAAGTTATAAAGGAGTTTGACGAAGGCTCTAAGGGATTCAGGGTGGATAATAGGTAACTTGGTGAAAGTCATAAAGGAGCTCGGTGAAAGCTCTAAGGGATTTGAGGAGGATCATAGGTAACTCGATGAAGGTCATAAGTGACTCATCTAGGGTCATAGGAGATTCAACGAAGGTTGTAAGTGACTTGGCCAAGATCACAAGGGACTCAGCAAAGGTCATAAGTGACCCGATGAATACCACAGGGGGCCTCAAAAGGGATTATGGGGGATTTAGTCTCAGGTGACTCGGGGATCAGGGATGTAAGTAAGAGTGCTTATAAGAATATAAAGGCTACTCTTCACACACACACGACCCAGTAGTGGCGAGTCAAAGCCCATTAGAAAAGCCTATTATCAAAATAGGATTACATATGCGCTTCAAGTTTCACATCACCCTCAATTATCCCTACAATCTCCACATTCCCGCCTCTCTAGTAGGGCACGACGTCATTACTTTCCTCCAGGTATTTACATTGGCTCCACCATGAGTAGGAGGTATGCGACATAATCTTCACTATCTTCATTGCTTCGCTTTGTTGCATCCTAATATTGGTTCTGACTTAAGCATTAGAGAGGATTCACCAAGGCACGCCTTAGCGCCCTACTCATTTCATGTTACATTGGCAAACCCTGGCAGAGACTCAGATATCTTCTTGGCATTGCGACATATCACCCTCATCACCCTAAATATCTTGTCCATGGTTTTCAACTAAAATATTTTGGTGTCGTCTGTAGAAATTGTTATGACCTTTACGAGCTAAAGGGGGGGGGTGAATAGCTTCATTTCGCGTCGCTTGAGAGATGTGCACAGTGAAATATTCAATGTGAAAAAGTAACTACACACCAACACTAATACAAATCGTTTACTTGGTTTACTGTCTCCCTAGATGGCTACTCCAAGGTCTAGCCCTAGCGATCTATCACCACTATAGAACTTCCTCCTTTTAGGACCAAATCCGAGGGTGGAGAAACCTCATACAATAATATTACAAGCAGAAAGAAATTTCAGCAAATGAAAAATAAGAGAGGAGACATGGTGGATTACACTTTTTGCTCAAGAATGATCTTCCTCTTCTTGCTTGTAGATTGCTGAGAATGAAAGTTGGAAGCTTGTAATTCTCTGAGAATTCATATTAGTTGATGCTTGAAAAAGGACTGTTGAAGCTCCTTTTAAAGCCTTCTGATTTGTGCTACTTATTGCCACCTTTTTTTTCCACCAGTCGACTGGTAGAAAGTCTTATTGTTAATCTTCTCGTTGAATGGTCATTGACTTGAGATTAGTGGCTGATATCACCTTGATTTTTTGAATATCAGTCGACTGATAGATATCACCAGTTGACTGGTTAGCTCTAGTCGAAGTGGACAGGTGAGTTGGTGACATTCTGTTTGTCCCAACTCGTATACTAGTGGATTGCTGCAATTAGCAGTCAACTAGTGTTCTCTAGTTGAACTAAACATGCTAGTTGGATACATTATGTTTGTTCCAACTTGTATACCAATCAATTGTTGTAATTAGTAGTCAATTGGTATTCTCCAGTTGAATTTGACAGATGAGTTAGAGATATTCTATTTGTCCTGAATAATTTATCAGTCGATTTCTAGATCGTGCCAATCGACTGCCAAGCTCTTTTTCAGAACTTTCAGCCTTAAACTTTAATCATAAAATTCTGCTTCTGCTTTATAATGGATCAGTTGATTGTTGGACCCAACAATTGACTGATACATCAATTTCGGCCATTCTAATGGCCGACACATGCCTAACTTCACTATTCTCATCCCACGAATACTATATGCCAGATAAATTACTTGTTCTCTATACTTTTGTGCTTGGAGGTTCCTTATCTCCAGGCCTTCCTCCACCCTTACATTCTGTCTTTCAACCTGTAAGGACTTTTCCTTGCCAAAAATCCAACCCTCGGCCTTCGTGGATGATGCGGCTTGGATTTTTGATCCTCAGAGATGACGTGAGGATGGGGTTCTCTCCAGGCCACAACAGTAATAGGGTTGACTGCTGGAAGAACGGTCTCCTTCGGTTCTCCTTATCTGTCAAACTCAACACTATGTCAGACAGCCGTAGGGGTCTCCCCACGACACTCCGATGCCTAAGTCAGACAGGGAGGTGAACAGAAGTAAATATAAGAGCAGTATGTAAATGCAGCTAAGGAAATAGTATTTAATGCAGTAAAGACTGATAAAGAAAAGGGGAGAGGAATTCTCCCTCGTGTAGCCCTTGTGCTACCGAGAATATATAAGAACCTCCAGAGAAAGTCCACCTTTCTGTGTCGGAGTTGATGGAGACTTAGCCCCCAGACTGGAGGCATTGATATAACTAGCCGATGCACTGGTTTCCACTCTCTTAGTCATCTCCTTGGCGAATGGGTTCGCCGGAGCAAGGTATCTGTGGCCTTGTCTGTTGACGGTGGGATCAACACTTCCTCTGATGGCATACATCTCCTAATGAGTGTAGTCCTGGTTCACCACGCGAAAATAGCCATGCCTACAGCTGGGCATTCTTTGGATGAGGCTTTCTCCGAAGTGATTGAAGACAATGGTTACTTGCATGGTCTTGTCCCTGACATAGCAATAGCTGTGGCCCAAAAACATCACCTCATTATGGTGGGTGAAATAGTTGTTGGAGATGGTAGTTGTGGTGGATCCCATGATGACAACGGGAGGCTGAGGGAGGTCGGACAAAAGGTGGGGAGAAAATAACGGCTGGACAACAGAGGAGCTGAGGATGAAAACCACCGGTTGCCGACACGACGGAGCATGCAAGTACAAGGCCGGAGGATGTGACGGCAAGGATGGATGGGATCTTCGGGAAGGATGGTAGAGGCGATGAAGCTAAGGAGCCGGCTGGAGAGATGGAGATGGAGACGGACGCCTTTCCCTCTGCTGCCCACCCTTCCTTTCCTTTTCCCCCTCTTGGTTGTCCTCAACCCCTGCTTCTAGGGCACCTCAAGGGTGTTTTATTTCCTCTCAAATGGGCCGGACCCATTTCAACCTCCATAGGCTGGCCAAAATATTAACCACAGTATCATAAGTAACCCCCCTAAACAATTAGACGAATTACTATACTGAGTCTGACTTTAGTCTTATTACTGCATCATCCAAAGCTGAATCATATCTCTACTCTTATTTCTCCATTCGGGGATAAAATATGTAATTTGTCTCATGAGCTACCTCAGCGGAATAAGGAGAATATCAATACGAGGGCTTACAAACTGCCTCGGATGAAATATGAAGATGATAACCAACGCGAGGACTTACGAACTACCTCGGGCAAAACATAGAGATTTTAACTATTGCGAGAACTTATGAATTGCCTCGATCAATACGGAGATAAAGAATAATGCGAGGACTTACGAATCGCCTCGGTCAAATATAAGGAGAAGGCGGGCTCAAGGGCTTACAAACTGTCTCGGATGAAATATGGAGATGGTAACCGTCGCGAGGGCTTACGAGCAGCCTCGGATGAAATATGGAGATAATAATTGTTGCGAGGACTTATGAACTGCCTCGATGAATCGGTCGAAGGGTAAGCAAGTCGGTTTGAGGGCTTACAATTTACCTTGTCCTGGATACGGAAATAAAGATTTACTCGAGGACTTACAAATCGCCTCGGTCAAATACGGAGATAAAGAATAATTCGAGGGCTTACGAATCACCTCAGTCAAATATAAGGAGAAGGCGGGCTCGAGGGCTTATGAACGGCCTCAGCCTGAATGCAGCGATAAATACCACCTCGAGGACTTACGAATTATCTCGGTTGAAATATGGAGAGCACAACCGTCTCAAGGACTTACACGCTGCCTCAGGTGAAATGTGGAGATAATAACCGCGCAAGGGCTTACGAACTTCCTCGGGTGAGATATGGAGATGATAACCGCGCGAGGGCTTACGAGCTGCCTCGGGTGAGATATGAAGATGATAACCGGGCGAGGGCTTAAGAGCTACCTCGAATGAAATGTGGAGATGGCAACCGGCTCGAGGGCTTATGAACTGCCTCGTATGAAATGTGGAGATGATAACCGGTGCGAGGGCTTATGAACTGCCTCGTATGTAATATAGAGACGATAACCACGTGAGGGCTTACGAGCTGCCTCGGGTGGCCGAGCTGAATAAGAATAGTGGGCGTCGGCCGTGATCCGTGGGATGCCATTGGCGGCCTAGCCGAATGAAAACTAAAGAAGAAAAACGGCTCGGGAGACTGAGGAGCGACCCCCGGCCGGCACTCTACCATGATCTTCCTGTTAACTTCTCTCCTCCCAT
>JBAMHZ010000112.1:4901453-4912440 GCA_037177395.1 Alpinia galanga | reverse complement strand
ATTAATGTTTTCCATTCTTCAAGCGAATAAGAATGTTATCTTTACCTTTTACATCAATTTTTGATTCATTTCCTAAGAATACATTGCCACCAACTGATTCATCAAGTTCTACGAACATACTTCTTTTTCCACACATATGATTACTTGCACTAGTATAGAGATACCACATTGTATCTTCACCTTTTTTCATTATATTTATATGCCAGCAACATAGTACTATCTTCTTCTCTTCTTTTTTCCATATAGTTTATGTTTTTATATACTTTATTCTTGGGCGATCTACATTCTTTAACATAATGTCCAAATTTGTCACGATTATAACACTTAACTTGAGATTTATCATACCTCGAGTTTGTGTACCCTCTTCCACATTCTCTTGATGAATGTTCTCCTCTTTCATTGTTATTAGGAACCCATCATTGTTCACTAGTGCAACCTCGTTCATATCCATGACCTCTTCCACGTTGACTTCTATTGCTAGAAAAGTTTTCATCCTTCTTAGTTGGCTGAAAAGAATTCTTGAGAAGTTGTTAAGCAATCTCTGCATTAATTTTCTTCTTTTCTTTGTGGGTTTGTAATGAACTCAAGAGCTGCTCTATTGTCATAGCTTGTAGATCTTTAGTCTTTTCAATGATAGTTGTAATACTATCAAATTTTGAATTCAGTGATCGAAGAATTTTCTCAAGGATAGTTATTTCTTCTAGTTTCTCACCATTTCTCTTTAATTGATTGGAAATGGTAAAAATTCTAGAAAAATAATCTGATACTAGCTCGCCTTCCTTCATACGAAGAGCATTAAATTGACTTCTTAATGTTTGAAGACATACATTTTTTACCTTTTCTTCTCCTTGATACGAGACTTGAAGTTTTTCCCATACTTGTTTGACCGAAGTTGTAATTGAGATTTTCTCAAAACCATCCTCATCTAATGCTTGATAAATGAGGAAGAGAGCCTTCTTGTTTCTCTTTCTTAAATCTCTCAAATTACCTTTTTGAGTCGGAGATAACGTTGATTCATCACGCGGTTCATCATAGTCTTTCTACATAACTTTTCAAACATCATGAGCTCTAAGAAGAACCTTCATCTTGATACTCCAATTGTCATAATTACTCACCTTGAGCATCGGAACTTGGAAGGAAATTATACCACTATTAACTATAGCTCTAATACCACTTTTTAGAAGAGGAGAATATACTTTATGTGTAAGAGAAGAATAAGAACTAAAATATAACGTAGAGGAGAATAAAAAAAATATTATAAACTCAACTTACTTTATTTCTTACAAAGTTAACATATTTATATTCTTATTAGATAAGTACTATCTCTATATTTCTCTCTCAATATATTAAATCTAGACTCTTTAACAAACTCTAATTTTTATCAATATTTATTACCTATTTTATTTTATTTTTATCAATAATATTTATTTCTAACAGAGGAGTACAACCTTCTAGCCGCAGATCCGCCATCTGCGCTCAACGCCAGCTGGCCCCTCTCTCTCAATCCATTTACCTCTCTGCGCTAACGCCATGCAAAGAATGCCAGAGTTTTCTTCTAACGATGAGGAGCTCATATCCTCTGTTGTGGCTGGAACTACCCCTTCTTATGAGTTGGAAGGTAAGCTCAGAGATTGGAGGCGGGCAGTCGGCATCCGCAGGGAGGCTCTGAGGAGGATCACCGGAAGTTCGTTGGAGGGACTGCCATTCGATGTGTTCGACTATGCCTCGATATTGAATCAGTGCTGTGAACTCCCCATTGGGTATGTTCAGCTGCCAGTGGGGATCGCAGGGCCACTGCTGCTCGATGGAAAACACTATTATGTGCCAATGGCAACCACCGAAGGGTGCCTGGTCGCTAGCACCAATAGAGGTTGCAAGGCCATAGCAAAACCTGAGGTGCCATGAGTGTTCTACTGAGAGATGGGATGACAAGGGCACCGGTTGTGAGGTTGTCTTCAGCGAGGAGAGCAGCTGAGCTGAAGTCCTTTTTGGAAAATCCCAACAATTTTGAGGCCATTTCCGTGGTCTTCAACAGCTATTTGAACAAAGCTGCCGATTAGTCAGTGATCGTCTAAGTTTTCTACCTTTCTGCCATTATATATATATATAGACCATCGAAGCGTAGCGTTGCATATCTATATAGGTCTAGCAGATTTGCAAGATTACAAATTATTCATTGTGCACTTGCTGGGAGGAATGTCTACATTAGATTCAGTTGCTGCACAGGAGATGCCATGGGGATGAACATGGTTTCTAAAGGTGTAGAATTTGTGTTGGATGACCTGAAGAATATATATTGTGAATTGTTAAAATCTTCTTCCTTTGATCAATGATCAGGTAATTTTTTGCTCCGATAAAAAACCAGCCGCTGTGAATTGGATCGAAGGACGAGGCAAATCAGTGGTTTGCAAGGCAGTCATCGAGGAGGAAGTCGTGAAGAATGTTCTGAAGACCAATGTCTCCGCACTCGTGGAACTCAACACGATTCAAAACCTTGCAGGCTGATCAGCAGTCGCTTGATCTCTCGGAGGGTTCAATGCGCATGCCAGCAACATTGTGTCTGCCATCTTCGTCGCCACCGGTCAAGATCCAACCCAAAACCTAGTGAGTTCTCACTGCATCACTATGATGGAAGCGGTGAACGACGGGAAGAATCTTCACGTCTCAGTGACCATGCCATCCATCGAGGTAAAATTAATTAATTTCTATGGCCATTTTATTTTCATCGTTCAACCATGCATGTAAATATTCTTCGATCTGCGTGTAGGTTGGCAAAGTTGGAGGTGGGACTCAGTTGGCTTCCTAGGCGCTGCTTGCCTGAACCTCCTCGGATTGAAGGGTGGAAGCGAAACCCCAAGGGGAAAATGCCAAGGCTCTGGCTGCTGTTGTGGCAGGTGCAGTTCTAGCTGGGGAACTCTCTTATTTCAGCTCTCGCAACCGGTCAACTTGTAATTAAACCGCCATTTGAAGTATAGCAGATCCACCAAAGATGCCTGCAATGCTGCATCTCAAATTGAAGAAAGATTCGCTTTATGAATTAGTTAGCGTAGATACATACAAAACAATGATCGATGTTGCTCAACTTGTGCTTTAGAAGAAATTAAGCTGCTTCGGTTGCAGCCTCAGATCGAGAAAACAAAACTACTCCAGATCTTCAGGGAGTACAGTTGAACAAATTAATCATAGAGAAGGAATCTGTCGTCTAGTATATTAAATTTGTCGCAGAACAATGGGTCTTCTTCCCCCAGGTAACTGGTTTGTTTGATATACAGGAAGAGAAAGGAAATTAAACACACTAGATCTGAGAACTGAATCTGCTGCTCTTTGACAGTAAGAAGAATCGAGCACTTTGTCCTAGATAGTCTTTTACTGTTTTACTGTCTTAATCTTGATGTTAAAAGGATAGTATAACTTTTGAGGAGAGAGAGATAATCCTTTTTTTTTTTCATATATCAAACTAAGGATTATAAAAATCATTATATAGACTTGATAGAAACTTTAAAAGTAAGTAAACTTAAAGCTAAGTAAACCATTCGTTTATCAAGGTGAGTCTTTGGTCCTCTCGTATATTAAAAGCAAATGGAAGAGTGATGGTCCAACTTCCTCTTAATAATGATCAACACATTAATTTTAACACTCCCCCTTAATGTGTTGTCGGATCCCAAGTTTGGCTCGGAGTTGCTCAAATCTTTCTCTAGGAAGTGCTTTTGTGAGGATGTCAGACAATTGTTCTTCAGATCGACAGAACTCAAGTTGAATTTCTTTATCTTCAATTGCCTGTCGAATGAAATGATGCTTGAGTGCTATATGTCGAGTTCGGTTGTGGTGAACTGGGTTCTTAGCCATAGCAATTGCAGATTTGTTGTCGCAGTATAGTATGGTTCCTTCAATCTGATGATGACCGAGATCAGCTAAGATTCTTCGAAGCCAAATTGCTTGTGAAGTGGCTACTGATGCTGAGACGTACTCGGCTTCTGCAGTTGATTGTGCAACACTTTATTGTTTCTTGGACAACCATGAGAATATTACTGAACCAAAAGAGAAACAGTATCCCGAGGTGCTTTTCATGTCATCTAAGGATCCACCAAGATCACTGTCACAATAACCGACAAGGTTAAGTGCGTGATTCTTCTGAAAGCTTAGACCGAGATCAGTTGTCCCTTGAACACAACGTAAGACACGCTTTGCTGCACCGAGATGAAAATGACTCGGACTCTGCATAAATCTTGAGAGTAGGCTTGCAGCATACATGAGATCAGGTCTGGTTGCTGTGAGGTACAGCAAATTACCAATGAGGCTGCGGTAATAAGTGACATTCGCTGCTTTTCCTCCATCTTCCTTTTTCAATTTCTCCCCCACAATGAGTGGTGTAGAGACGGGATTGCATCCCAGCATATTGAATTTCTTCAAAATCTTTTCTGCATATATCTTTTGGCAGATAAAGACTGTCTCTTCTTCTTGGTAGATCTCCATGCCTAAGAAATGTCGAAGTAGACCCATATCGCTCATTTCATACTTTTGAGTCATGTCATCTTTGAACTCTTCGATCATCTTCTGGTTGTTTCCAGTGAAAATTAGATCATCAACATAAATAGTGACTACAAGAACATCACTACCTTGTTGCTTGACATATAAGGTTGGTTCACTCTTGCTCTTCTCGAACTTTGTTCGGTTGAAATAGTTGTCGATCTCACTGTACCAAGCGCGAGGAGATTGTTTAAGTCCATATAGCGCTTTCTTAAGCTTGTAGACTTTTCCTTCTTTTCCTTTGAGGATGAAGCCCTGAGGTTGATCTACATATATTTCTTCTTTCAATTCACCATTGAGAAATGCTGACTTGACATCAAGCTGATAAAGTTTCCATCCTTTGCTGGCGGCGAATGCAATTATAGCTCGGATTGTGTCTAGTCGAGCTACTGGAGCAAATGTCTCCCCGTAGTCAATTCCAGGCTGTTGAGAGTAACCTTTGGCCACAAGTCTTGCTTTGTGTTTTTTAATGGATCCGTCTGGGTTGTGCTTGACTTTGTAGATCCATTTAACACCTATGACTTCTTTGTCTGTTGGTTTATCGACGAGCTGCCATGTCTGATTTTTTTCAATCACACGGACTTCCTCCTCCATTGCTTTTTTCCATGAATTTTTTTTTATTGCTTCATCAAAGTTCTCGGGCTCAATTGAGCAATAATTGCACGTAGCATATATATCGTCTAATGATCTGTACCTTTTTGGAGTTGAGCTCGGGGATGAGGAGTTTGATGAAGTTGGATCAGTTGTGCTTTCTTCGTTGGGTTGAGATGAGTTTGAATCTGGCGTGCTTGGCTCAATTTCATCTTCTTTGTCGGTACTGATCAGAATGTCTTTCTTCTCAACTTTGTTTTCTTCCCAATTCCATAAAGCATTTTCATCAACTTGAACATCTCGGCTAATAATAACTTGACCCAGCTGTAGGTTAAATAGTCTATAACCTTTGCTCATGGTGCTGTAACCGACAAAAATACATCTTTCGCTAGATTCGTCAAGTTTGCTTCGTTTCTCTTTTGGAATTTGAGAGTAGCAAATGCTTCCGAACACCTTGAGATGGTTCACCGATGGTCTTCTACCACTCCATGCTTCAAACGGAGTCTTGTTTGGTATGGCCATAGTTGGACATCAATTGGATAGGTAAACGGCTGTGTAAACTGCTTCAGCCCAAAAGGTTTTGGGTAAACCTTTCTCGTGTATCATTGATTTTGCCATTTCAACGATCGTCTGATTTTTCCTTTCGGTAACACCATTTTGTTGAGGGGTGTACCTTACCGTTAGTTGCCTTTTCACTCCTTCATCTTCACAAAAATTGTGAAATTCCTTAGCAGTGTATTCTTTGCCTCTGTCACTTCTTAAGATTTTGATGAAGCATCCACTCTGTTTTTCGACGAGACTCTTAAACTTCTTGAATATCATGAATACTTCGGACTTTTGTCTCATGAAATAAACCCAAGTCATACGAGTGTGATCATCGATGAAAAGAATGAAATACCTATTTTGAGCATGAGAAAGGGTGTCCATTGGTCCGCAGACGTCGGTGTGGACAAGCTCCAATTTATCTTGGGCTCTCCATGATACTCCTTTTGGGAAAGGAAGTCGATGTTGTTTTCCCAACGTGCATCCTTCACATACATGTTGTTTTCCTTCTATGCGAGGAAGTCCTTGCACCATGCTCTTGTCAGATAACTCTTTGAGGCTTTGGAAGTTGAGATGACCGAGCCGTTGATGCCATAAGGTTGATGTCGAGAAGTCCGAGGTAGAAGCTCGATGAGCTTTTAGATCGGCATAATTGATGTTGAGAGCGAAGCTTCGATTGACCATTTTGATCTTAGTGAACACCTTTGACTTATCTTGTCTGTCAAATATAATGCATTCGTTGTTATCAAAGCAGAGCTTGTACCCATTTTCCACCAATTGTCCAAGGCTGAGTAAATTTTGACTCAAGCTCGGCGCACATAGGACATTGTTGATGCAGCTCAGCCCTTTCTTTGTCTTGATGGCGATTCTTCCAAGTCCTTTTGATTTTGTTTGCTCTCCGTTTCCAAACTGAACAGGAGCATTGATGCTTTTGTCGAGCTCAGAGAAAATTTCTGAGATCGGCGTCATATGGTTGCTACATCCGCTGTCTAGTAACCAGTTTCCATGCTCCTTGTTAATGGCTGTGTGACATACATAGAATGTTCCATGTGTCTCCTCAGTTGTTTGATTTTCTCCAACCTGTCTTGCTTGATAAGTGTTCTTACTTCGGCAGTCTTTGGTGAGGTGACCAAATCGATTGCATATTTCGCATCTCGATTGGCCTTTGAACCAACAGTCCTTCTCGGAGTGATTCGGCTTATTGCAGTTGCTGCAATTCGATGAGTTGTCTTTTCCTCTTCCTTTTGAGTTACGTCCACCTCGTCCTCTTGATTTTCTTCCACCTCGTGATTGATCCTCTCGTTCGTTGTTACCAATATTCAGCTTTGATTGGAAAGCACCCTCCATTGGTTTTTCGGAATGTCTGGACAATCTTTGCTCGAACGATTTTAGGGACGCCATCACTTCTTGGACTGTGAGTATTGTTAGGTCCTTTGTTTCTTCAATGACTGCAACAATGGGATCGTATTTCTCAGGAAGACAGATGAGAATCTTTCGCACCAGTCTCTGATCTGTAATATCTTCACCATGAGATTTCATTAAATTGACCAAATCAAAGATTCTGGTCGAGAATTCCATGAGTGTTTCTTTCTCCTGCATCTTGGCATTTTCGAATTCCTTGAGTAGTGATTGGAGCTTAATTGCTCTCACTTTCACATCTCCTTGAAATTCGCTCTGCAAGATCTCCCACGCATCTTTAGCAGTGTTGGCACGCATGATTCTGGGAAATATAGCCTTAGTGACTGCTCTTTGGAGGATTGAGAGAGCACTTGCGTCGGTTTGTCGAGACTTCTCTAATTTCTTCAGACCGGCCTCGTTGAGGCCAGTGACCACCTCGGGCTCTTGTACTCCATTCTCCACAATCTCCCATTGGCTAAGAGATCGAAAGATGGTCTTCATCTTCACGTACCAGAAATCATAGTCTTCGCCATTAAACTCTGGAATGAGATGGTTGATGTTTGTTAAGCTCGAGCTGGCCATGGATTTGGATTGGTATAACCTGGATGCTCTGATACCAAATGATAAAAAATAGTATAACTTTTTGAGGAGAGAGAGATAATCCTTTTTTTTCATATATCAAACTAAGGATTACAAAAGCCATTATATAGACTTGATAGAAACTTTAAAGGTAAGTAAACTTAAAGTTAAGTAAACCATTCGTTTATCAAGGTGACTTTGGTTCTCTCGTATATTAAGAGCAGATGGAAGAGTGATGGTCCAACTTCCTCTTAATAATGATCAACACATTAATTTTAACAGGTTATTAATATTTTGATCAAGTGGCTGCTTTAAGCATCATTTTTTTTAAAAAAATGTATTTTATTATTATTTCCGTAGCTTTCCCCAACCTCGTCTTCTACTATCTTATCCGCTAGCACCAGTCATCAATGTTGGTATGTTAGAACAAGCATCAGTTTATATGCTATTGTCTGCTTGGAGAATGCTCTTGTCCTAATTGTGGAAGCAGAGATCCTCGTCGACGGGCCACATGACATTGCAAAATATGCCACATGATCATAAATTGCAACCACTGAAGGAAAAGAAGAAGCTGAATTTGGATTGTAAATTTGCCGATTATGACTCGTCAAATCTGCATTTCAAAAGCCAAGCGTGCAGCCGAGCAATGCCATAAACAGTCACCTTATTCTCATATTCCTTTTATAATTTTGAACAGAAACTATTGTTTTAAACTTATCAAACGAAGCATTTGTTTTTTTTTTTTTTCTCATTTTCACAGGGCTTTTCTTATATATATATTTTTTAAAAATATCAATTAATACCTGGCCCACCTCGTCTCAAGGTTTTTCGTCATCGCCGGCGGCACCAGGCAAATACCGCTTCACTGTCGCCACCACCTACATCGAGTCCTCTTCCTTCCTCTCTTACGACTTTGCCAGTTAGCCGTGTCACTGTTGATGGCGCTGCTATAGATTAGTGCATGTTGATGCAAAACATGCAACATTGTAAATTTATTAGTTCACTGTATAAATTACAGAAGAGACGGCTTGATTAAAATTAATGCGCAATTAAGAAAACTAAAACTAGACTAAATTAGTGCATGCAGTTAACGCATGCAATTACAGAATCATTCTATTGTTATATTGCCTTTCGTAGATTCAAAAGGGATGTGAATTTTCCAATTGGTATAATCCATCCATGTAAGATAGATCAATGAAGGTGATCTATAGTTTCATAAAAGGCTTGAAAAAACTGAAACAAAGCCAAATACACTAAACTCGATAAGAGACAGAGGGTAATCCAAAAGATTTTAGCAGTTTGGAGTCTCACACTAATGATTAATCCTGATCGAAGATATTATGAAAACTCAATTCCAAAGACCTTTTAGTATCAATATTGGCGTCTTATAACAGTTTGGTGCATTATGTAGTAACTATAGCTATTTGGCAAGGTATGTTATTCAGATAACTTTGTACTTTCTGTCCTCTATGTATCTAACAGTGTTGAAAATGTACTAATTTTGAATTATCTACTAATTCAATTCCCTCTTTGTTATATAGCAGCTCTTGAGCCAACCTATCAAATTGCTGCATGAGAATTTTCGAGTCTGAGGTAGAGTCAACAGTATTGCTTTTGCTGGACTTAATCTTGTTCTTCATGCCGTTAATTAGTGATACCTTGGCCCATGGCTCTTGAAGGTGTTGTGAACCCAAAATCTCCAAGCATTTGTTTAATCCAACTTGAATAAGCATTAAGGTATGGATGGTTCAGTCGGTTGTATTGTTTATTGTAGGAGATGTTGCTGCAAATAGTTCCACAACTTGTTTATTGTTTCTTAGTGCATATATCAGTTTGGATTTTCTTGCTGAATGATTTGTAGTCCACGCAACAAGATCTGAGATATAATACATTACTACAGATGCAATGTTCAAAACTAGTGACAAATTAAGAAATCTCTACAACATTGACACCTCCAATTTGTACAGCCCTGCTTCACTCCAAGGATGGAAGGTCCTTTCTTCTCCTTACATGATGCTGCAAGAATTTGGATTCTCTTCTGCGCTCTGCACAAAGTAATAGGTGTTCGTGTGAGGATCACTGTATGAGCTGAGTAGCTCTTCAATCATTCGTTCATGGGGTTCTTTCTTCTCATCCTTCTTAACTTCTTCTTTCTTTTCCTCTTTTGCTTCATTTTTCTTAGGCTCTTCCTTCTTGTCCTCCTTCGCCGGTCCTACTGACACAATGTCAGTCTTCCAGAACTTCCTCAATTTGGTCACAACATCCACAGGGTCGACGGATCCCATCACTGTCATTTTCTTCTCATTCATATGGACGGCGAGTGAATCAATCCCTGTTACATGAGACTACAATATGATACAAGTATATATACACACGCAATGCAACTATACAATGAGCATAAAGTCAGTCTGAAATTCAACAAGTTGAAATTCAACAAATTGGCTAGAGAATACATTAAACTACTAACTTGGAGTGTAGATACAACCTTCATTGCCTTCTGTTTCTCCTTGGCATCACGTAAATCCAGTTTGACCACAATTTTCTGTGGGTGAATCACACATCAGTATGAGCAAGTCATTATCTTTCAAGAACACGAAACAAAAGTAAAGTTGTTGGCGAGGTCTGGGATATAATATTTGGATGGCTAAACCTCCAGGCTCCAGCATATGTTCAAAAAGACTGATCTCGAACAAAAGAAAGGTAAAGTTGTTTGGCTATTACAGATTGAAAAATAGCTTCATCCTTACCTCTCTTCTTTACTTGTAAGAAGAAGAGATGGCTAATTTTAACAGGGGACAAGCTTTTTAAGATCCTTAAACTCCACAAAATCATTGAAGGATTAGGAGGTGAGAAGATGGCACAAAGTTGGCAAGTCATTAACTTTGCATGGAGGATGAAAGAATGAACAGTACTCACCTTCATCTTCCCTTCAAAACAAGCCACCGCGAGCTCAATTGCCCAAGTGAATCAAAAGAAGTGAAGGTTTAGTTTATTAGGAGGGAATTGAGTGTGGAAACCGAGAAGGGAGGGTGGAGAGGAGTGATGCTGATCTAAGAAGGCAGGTAATGTACGCAAATAAAATCATAATGGAGGAAAAAAGATCGGCTTGTGTGACGTGTGCATCTTCGTCATCTCATGTTACTCTGAATGGAACATCAAGCTTTTCAAATTGTTTTATTTTTCTTTGGCACAGTCCAGAACTTTCGGGTTGAATTAATCTGTGGTGAGGTCTCGTTTCTGATAGCTTCTTATCGGATTTTTTTTTAGGTACGAGCTTCGGTGGTCGTTCGATCGTTCATTATTCCTCCAAAAAAAAAAAAATTCTTCCTTTTTTTTTCATTCTGTTACT
>JBAMHZ010000112.1:4882090-4895555 GCA_037177395.1 Alpinia galanga | reverse complement strand
CTTTCAATACCTTGTTTTCCTAGATATTTTCATGCATCTTTTGAAATATCATCTGGTTCAGTGACTTTTTCATTTTGCATTCCATTTAAAACTTGTTCTACTTTTGAAATTTAAATTCTACAATAAAAATTTAAAATTTTATATTTATTTAACCCACTTAAGTTATCTAAGTCAAGTTAGTCATTTAAACTTTCATTAAAAAGTTGATGAAAATACACTGCTCTTTTATTTATCCATCATTTATTAATACCCTATTGCATTCATCTTTAATACATCTTATTTGGATAAAATATCTTGTCTTCCTCTTTCTCACTTTAACTATTCAATAAATGTCTCTTTTCCCTTCTTTTGTATTAAATTTTCGATATAATTGTTCAAAAGTTTCATTCTTAGCTTCATTCACTATTTTTTTAGCTTCTTTCTTAGCTATTGTATATTTTTTAAGTTTTCATCGGTCTTACAAATGTATAATTTTTTATACGCTGTTTGTTTTTTCGTCACTTTCTCTTGTACTTTCTTATTCCAATATTAAAATTCCTTATTTAGTGGTGCACGCTCCTTTGACTCACTGAGTATATTCTTGGCTACTATTTTCATCTATGATATTATCTTATCTCATGTCGTTTTAGGATTGCCGTATATTTTTCTTAATACTTGTATTCTTACCTTTTCCTTAAATATGATATGTTTTCCATCCTGTAACTTTCACTACTTAATTCTAAGAGTTGTGCATATTTTTTTTTATTGATACTATGCTTAAGGCATATATGCTATCGTAAAATCCAATATAATTTTACGTTCTTTATTTCTTGTTTCAAACTCATAATCCCTGTGTACCGTCTCATATTCCTCATTTTTTACCTTGACATGTCTATTTAGATCGCCTCCTATTAAAATTATTTTATTTGATCGAAAGTTTTGTAATATTTCATCTAGATTGTTCCAAAACCTTGATTAGGTATCTCCATCTAATTCTGCTTGAGGTGTATATATGCTAATTACATTTATAGTTTCTTTGTTCACTATTCTTTTGAGAGCTATAATTCTATTTCCCTTTCTAAATACCCCTGCAACTTCATCCTTTAATGCAACTTCATCCTTTAATGAACTATCTACAAACAATAGCTACTCCATTTCTTGTTTTACTTTTTTTTTGTACTATAATTTAAAATCCTAATTCTCTATCATCTTTGCCTTTTTGCCTATCTATTTTATCTCTTGTACACATAAAAAACTATTTTTTTCTTCTAATTATCATATCTACTACTTTCCTTGCTTTACCAGTGAGGGTTTCTATGTTCCATATTCTAAATTTTAGACTATCAGTTTTCATATAATATTTATTCTTATCCAACTTATAGTGTGAGAACTCTTGCCTATCTAACACTATACTCAAGTTCTTATGGAGATGTAGCGGTCTTTGTTGATCCGTTACAGTCGGATTCTGCGATGTAAACTTTTGTATATTTATCACTATACCCGAGTTCTTGAAATATAGCAATGCTTGTTGAGACGTTACAGTTGGACCCTGTAATGTGTTTTTTCGGGAGAATAATCTAGCATTAGCACAATATTTGTATTAATTTAACGCTGGCTGGCAACCTAATGCAATCCTCCTCCATTATTTGGACTTGGGACCGGCTAACCTATAGTTGAGTTATTCAAAGCTTTTTGATATTAACCAGAAATGAGCTGATGCACTAGAAGGATACAATGAACGTTCATTTGATGTGGGAAAAACAAGTTCGCTTGCAACTCCTCAAAAAAGAGTTATAATTCAATGGATTGTCGGGAAAAGATATCGTTTCTTCTGTACTGTAGATGGAGGAGAGAATGACAAATAACAAACTGTAGATGGAGGAGAGAATGACAAATAACTCGATTTGTTATAGTTCCTGGAATATTTCAAGCACTTAATTAGACTTATGATATATGGGGTGATACTTATCACTTAGCTAAATATCCTGAAGCAATGCCATCCTTTCTTTGGGGACAAGTTATTGGCTGCTTTCTTCATCCACATTGCCTTTTTGTAGATGCCTAAGTCAATTTTTCATAAATGCAACTGACTAGTAGAATAATAAGGACATAGTGCCAAAGTGAGATCATGTCTATCTACATCATGGTTTTGGTAGCAACGACAAAGATGTTACTCAAGAGGCAAGCAGTTGAAGATTGGCTTGCAATAATATATTCTTGTTCCGTAAAGATTGACAAAACAGAGGAACTCAAAGAATAGACCAAACTTGTTGGTCTTCACTTCAATGGTATTTTCTTTGTTGATGTGGCTGTCTAGGATTTTCTTTCAAAGATTTGTGTGTGCATGTGTATGTTTTTTTGAGATTTAAAATTGGAACTTGTACACAAAGATTTACTATTTCCATAATATCTTTCAAAATGTTAGTAATCAAATATTTGTGTTCTTATGCCAATAAGAAGTTTTGATTTATTTTCTGATGATTATGACCTGTTATGTCGATATGCCAACTTAGGTATGATGGTGGTATAGGAGTGTAAAGAATGGTGTCTTGAGATTGAGAAAAAGGTGCTAATGCTGGTGCTTCTTATTAGCCTCTCTTTGCATGTAATTTCCACATTAACTTGTTTGACATCTCATGGCTGTTAAGCCTTGAATTTTTATTTGGCTGTGTCTTGAACTCCTATATATGTTTATTAATTAGTTCATAACTAAAAAATGGTCAACTTGAGCCCTTCCTTGAGTCTAAGACCTGTTAGGTTGAATTGACAGATAACTCGTAGGATGGATGGATGGATTGATGAATGGGTGAGAAAATAGATAGATTGTTTTATCTTTCCATCTGTTTGTTTGGACAGATGGATGGATAAAATGATCCATAGATTCATACATCTTTTCACTTGTCCAACTGGAAAGATAAACCGAAAGATAAATAATTAACTTTGATAAAATTATGATACCATTTTTATTTATAAGTCTTATCCTCTCTTCTCTCTCATTCCATCCAACTAAATTCCATACAATAATTATAATCAACAATTCTTTAAAAAAATAATTTAGTTTGTTTATGATTCTTTTTTATGAATATATATATATATATATATATGACCATTACTATGAATCAAACTTCAGTATGAATCAATTTTGAACAAAGAAAATAAATTTATAAACTGTACACTCTATTAGGCTGTATTATAATTTTAATTATGACTTGATGAAAATGAATAAATCCGTGATATGCTTTATTAAATATAGGTGATGATACGATATCATGATAATAAAATGAAAAAAAAATTAATAGTATAAAAATTTACTTGAATAACTAGAATTTTTTTTATTAAACAACCTACTAAATTTCTTAGTAGAACTTTGTAATTAATATATTTTTTAAAAAATTACTTAATATAATTAATCAATAGTGTATATAGTAAATGCTAGAGTGACGGTGGCAAATGTTGATCTTGTGATTGTGCATTCAATGTTAGTGCATGGGTGGCGGTCTGAGGAAACTCTTCACAAATTTGTGGTGTTGGTGAGTGATGAATCCACGAGTAGACAGTACATTAGTCAACATGTGGTTAATATGTTTATAAACACTATAGGGTTAATTTTATAATTTTTATTAATTATTTTATTCATTCTTCGTTTGCCCAATTTTAGAGGGCTAAAAATGATGGATTAGCTAGAATTTGTTTCCTTTGACTTTTTCCTCTTGAAAGATCCATCCTTTCAACTAAACATCCTAACAGATGAATATATGCATCCACTGTCCATCCATCCTTTGACTTATTCATTCAAATCAATAGATCCTTAAGGATTGGTTTGAGTTTTTGTTATCGGATGAAGATTGTATGACCAATTGAAATTTATATGAGCATGTATATTCTCTTCTGATTGCGTTCATGAAATCAATGTTACCTTAGTTTTCTATTATGTATTTTGATGAATTATTTGGATATTCTTGAATCAACGAATATCTTGTATTGGAGTGGCATACGACCAACAACTTATGCCTGCTAAGTTTTGAGCTTTTAACTACATTGAATTAACCAGTGCATTACCATCATTGGCAGGAATGGGATTTTCACATAGAATGGTTTTGGTAATTTTGACACCAGGATTATTATTTCAATTTATTAATTTGAGTGAAGTTGATTAAGTTGCATGTATATATTCACTGATATGTGATAATTTTTAACATGGCCTCTTAAACCAATAATCATGCCATTGCTAAGAGAGGTTGACATTTCTGGATCTCTCTTAATGTTGCATTAGCCAGGCAATCTATTTTAGGTTAGTGAATATAAATATTATTTTAGTGCATACACTCAACAGCCTGGCCAATAGAATATACACCAACCGAAGCATCATGAATTCATGATGCATTAGCTGCTTGGATATTTCTTCTGTTTTCCATAGAAAAAATTTGATTTATCATATGAACTGCTTAAATAATGGACTCCCTTACTATATGTTTTTTTTTTTTGTTTTCTGGAGGCATGGGTTTGGTTCAGCTGAAAGTGGAACTTCAAGTGAAGTGAAATCAGAAAGAAAAAGTCCATTAGTCTTGGATGAAACTGAGGATATGGAGGAGCAACCTTTAGTGAGACACCGTTCCAGACAAATTGCCCCTGTTATTGCAGAACCTACAGACTCTGGACAGCCAAGCCATAGTGCTTTGGATCCTCCACGACTTGATGTAGATCAAAGCCCTCAGCTTAATGGCCACACTGTTGAGAGAGACGAGGTATATATTATGAAGGATTCTATTCATTTTGTTGTGTGACCCTTGTCATTTGGACAAATCTCCATTTTTCTTTTCATTTTTTAATTTAGTGGGGTGGAATTTCTTCTCAAGAGCATGATGAAGCTCTCATGCTCGAGGCTGCAATGTTTGGTGGTATTCCTGATGAAAGAAGGTTTCAATTTGAATACCTGACTCGTCAAATGCCTCGTCCTCCTTCCCCTACACTTATGGCACAACGCTTGCTAAGAGAGCAACAGGTTTGATATGTCCTTTATTTTTTCGTTCATTGCTGATGCAGTGAAATAATTTAAGTTTTTTCATGATTACAGGATGATGAGTATCTTGCATCACTTCAAGCAGATAGAGAAAAAGAATTGAAAGCTCAGCAGGAGGCTGAGCTCCTTAGTTTAGAAGAGGCTAATGCCAGGGAAGCTGCTCTTCAGAGGAAGAGACATGAAGAAGCAGAAATTCATAGGAAGCAACTTGAAGAAGAGGCAAGACATGCTCTTTTGCCTCCACTAATAGATAACTTGCATAGTGCGAATTTATTTTTAATCTGAATTAATTACATTTATTAAATGCAAATTTATCAGATGCAAATGTGCAGTCTCAGTATGCTGAATGCATCTTTGAATAGATTTGATAATACTGACATTAAATGAGGACAAATTCGCTTGCTAATGTCCAATATCAATATGCAAATTTAGTCAGCTTCTTCTTTTCCTATATTTATGTGCCTCAAGATATACTTGCATGTAGAATATTTTGCATGTGCGGTTAGAAGTTTGGTTACTTATTATTGATTATGTGGCTATGCTTTAATATAACAGGAATTTAAACCGCCACTATATATAAGATGGAGAGAATTTCATTTATTTACTCAGTAAATGGAATAAAGGTGTTTACTCATCCACTCATATTTGTAGTTTCTTGGCTACAATTCAACTAAAGACCTGTAGCTATATGATTTTTATTCATGACATATCTAGGACACATTTCAAGAATAGATCGTATAAGTAACACAACTGTTTTAATTAGTTGATAAACATAGTATGTCAGTGTATCTGAAAACATATTCTGCAAATTAAAGCTGAAGTTGTTGATAGATCAATTGTTTTCTGGTGATCTTTTGTTTTCTGGTTTCTTTTGGTCATTATTTTGGCCTTGAATTTTTTTTTTAAGTCTCAAATTCACTCTCCTGTTTTTGGTCATTACTTTCTGTAGATTAATTAGTCTGTTGAGTCTTATTGTGAAGTCCAATCATTGTGATTATAAATACATCTTAGGGTATTGCGCTAATGTCATTTGGTTTTGGTTGTGGTAACATTTTTATTACCCCAGGAACTTGAGAGGAAGCTTGCTGCAAAAGAATCATCTTTACCACAAGAGCCTTATTCAGATGACTCAAATGCTGTGACACTTCTTGTGCGTATGCCTGATGGCAGTCGACGAGGGCGCCGTTTTTTGAAATCTGACAAGCTTCAGGTTGATATCTCTGTATCAGTTATTTGCAAAAGATGGTGAAATTTCTGCGGGCTACTTATTTAATTCTGTCTCTGGAAATTTGCAGTTCCTTTACGATTACATTGATATTGGGAAGGTGGTTAAGCCTGGCTCCTACAGATTGGTAATACTCATTTCTCATGCTTTGACTTTTATGTTAGGACAATACATATAATATTGGATTTTTAGTTATGAGTAGTTTAGTCTATTCAGAAATTTTATCATTATTATACATTCTGAATTTCTCCTGCTTTAGGTAGATAATAATTCCGAATCTGACATGAACTGCCTAGAGATCATGTTGGTTCATGATGCTACTATTGGTGTATCACTGATGTTGTGAGTTGTTTTGGTTGACATCGATGTGTATTCTTTTTTATCTTTATATATCTATATATATATTTTGATGTATTTTATTCGATGATGCACTAGTGACACGACTGTTTGCTTGTGAGATTTTTGACTTAATGTTCTTTAATGTAACATTTGAATCAATTGTATGTTCTAAGATCTTCACACTAGGAGGGTATATGCCTAATCATGATTTTATTGTAGATCACTCTTCCCTAACTTAACAATCTATTGTTAAGAAGAATGGAGAGCAATAACCACTACTAAACATTTGGAGGCACCTGTGAATGATTAATGAACATTTGCATGAGAGTGATGGGTAGTTGTATTGCAACCTGCAAGTAGTTCTTCTCTCCTGTTTCTTATGGTTTTCTATTTTATTTATTCCTTTTTTTCATTCTTTAAAATTTCTTTCTTTATGTTCTCTTTTTTTAAAGCATCGGATGTTTTATGTGATCGTAAAGTACTTCTAAAACTTAAAAGAAAATTCTACAAAATTGCGATTATACCTGCTATATTATATGAAGCTGGATGCTGGGCTACGACTCGAGCACATGAGCAGAAAATGAGAGTGGCAGAGATAAGGAGATAAGGATGTCAAGATGGATGTGTGAACATACGAGGATGGACAGAATAAGAAATGAGAACATTAGAGAGAAAGTTGGAGTTGCATCTATTGAGGAAAAACTCCGAGAAACACGTTTAAGATGGTACGGACATATACTTAGACGACCAATAAATGCCCAGTTAGGCGATGTGAAACCATGACAAATACACACATTAAACGTGGAAGAGGAAGAGCAAAAAAGACTTGGTTAATAATAAAACGAGATAAAATTTATTTAAATATAAATGATGATATGGTGGGAGATAGAGCTCAATGACATAGAAGGATCCATATAGCCGACCCCACCTGGTGGGATAACGCTTGGTTGTTGTTGTTGTCGTTGTTGTATAGAATTAAATCTATAAAAGTATCATAGTCTCTCATGTAATGTTCAACTTTTGATTTATAATATCCCAATTTGCCTTCACACCATGTGAGATTCTTTTTTTATAAGGTGTGTTTCGCTTTGTTACATCAGTTGCTAGAGTTGAACTCAGTTCGATTTCGATATGACCTCTTGCCTCGTCTTGCATTCTACTCTCAAGAAAACTCGAAGTGACCATTTGGGTGTTGTTCCCACTCACGCATGCAGAGGTGCTTCGGCTACAAGTTTCCTCATGCTATTGTTCTACTGCCTTCTTCTCCCTTGTGAAAATCTCACCATGCAAAATTAGCTCTTGAGCAACTTCTAAGTGCATCCTGGACCTCCAACTCCACTGGAGGAAGGCCATGTCTCCTACATTGATTTCTCCTTCCACCACTCTGATTTCGCAATTGCATCCATCAAATCTGTGCCCGACCATCACCATCCTTTTTTGATGTTGCCCTTGGTCCCACTTCTTGCTCTCTTCCTCATTAGTTGTTACCTGTGTTACTTTCCTCTTAATGTTGCCCATACATTGTTGGTTCCTGTGCTTGCCACTTTGTGATCGTGAACTATGATCAGCCTTCCACCCTTTGACTTGATCTAGGTCAGATTTAGGTGATTTATAGGATAGTTCAACAAGTTAATTAAGTTACAATTTATCCTAATATCTATAGACTTTTTTTTTCTTGGGATTGTCTCAAAGTTCTACTTATTACTGTAGAAGAGTTTAAGATTTGGATTGTTCAAGGATTATGTGGTGCAAACTTTGCAGTGGAGACTCTTATCATCTAGCTACCTCATTTTCTTATTGGAAATGCTTTTTTTTTTTAAATTTAATTGATTTAGTTAATTACAATGTTTTTCATTTTCTCACATATCATTAATTCTTGCTCATTTTGTAAAAGACTATTATTCTTGTTTGCTCAGTTTTTTTACTAATTTCTTTAATTCATTAACCTATTTAGTTTTACAATCTTCATTACTTGTCGAACTTCGACATTGGTTACGCCAAGAAATCTCACTATTAGATAGGTAGATGTTAGGTGAGTTACTAGAAGACAAACTTAGGACCCTTTGATCAATAATGGATGATAGAAAATGGATTAAGGAATATGTTGCAAATGTAATTTGACAAAGTTGATCCTGAGCTAATCGATCATGCAACTTCTTAACATAATATGTATCATGTTCATTATTCTACCCACATATAATCGATCATGCAACTTCTTAACATAATATGTATCATGTTCATTATTCTACCCACATATCATGATCATTGTTGTAGTGGGGAAGAGTGCCACTTTTCTATCACTTATACTTGACTTGGGCCTAGGCATGAGTTTAACACTATTCGACTGCTCAAGCTTGAAGCCCCTAGCTTCGATGGTTAGCTGGATCCAAACATATTCCTCAATTAGGTTGCTAAGCTAGAAGAGTAGTTCAAGTGGTACACTATGACCTAAATTGAGTAAGTGTGATTTGGAAAAATCAATGTCATAGGTTTTGCAAAAAAAGTATTGGCAAAATGTTCGCGACTATTATGCCGCAATAGTGGCTAAGCTCATCACAAATTAGGTATAAATAAAACAAAAATTGATGGATAAGTATGTTCTAACAGATCAATTTACAACAATTGTCTTTGTGTGTAATTGAATTACCAAAGTTTTTTTGTATTGGATCAATTTAAAGCAACTGCCTCTAAACATAACTGAATACTAAAGTAAGTTTAAGAAATTGCACGTGTTGCAATCCTAAACTTGAATCTATAGAAATCCTTATCCACTTTATGAACAAGGACAACAATTAGACCTTTATCTCACTAAATGAATCGACTATATGAATTCTCCTACATTATTGGACTCGATTATTTAAATGAATTTTATCTTGTTTTATGATTATGAACTAAGTCTTCTTTGGTCTTCCTCTTTCTCTTTAATGTGTGTATTTGTCATGGTTCACATCCATTTATTGGACACTTAAGTACATGTCTATATTATTTTAAACACGTCTTTTTGCATTTTTTCTCAATACATGCAACCTTGATTTTCTCACAAATATGTTTGTTTATTATCTTGTCCATCTTATATGACTGCACGTCTACCTTAACATTCTCACCTTTGCAACTTTCATCTTTTACTTGTGTGCTAGCTTCAGCCTAACATTCAACTTCATATAATATACTAGGTCTAATTGCCATTTTATAAAATTCCTTTTTAGCTTTAAAGGTTTCTTGCAATCGCAAAGAGTATCCATTCTTCATTTCAACCATATTATTTGTATCCTATGTAAAACATTTCTATTCACCTTTTCATTCTTTTGCTAAAAATAATCCTAGATACTTGAAATTTTTAGTTATAGATAACTCGTTATCTTTTAGCTTAACAATTGTTTTACTACATCTAATTTGACTAAATTTAAATTTTATATATTCTTTATTTATTCTATTAAAGTTAAAATCTTTTAATTCTAATGTTTTCTGTTAAGATTTGAGCTTTGTATTTACTCCTTCATTTGCCTTAAAACAATATTATCTATAAACAACATGCACCATGGAAAGATATTTTAAATGTCCAGTGAATTTACCCATTATTAGTATGAAAAAATATGGACCTAGAGCTGTTTTTTGATGTAATAATATCTTTATAAGAAATGTTTCAGGTAATCCACCAAGAGTTTTCACTCTTGCCATTACATCCTCATACATATTCTTTATTTCGATACACACTACATTATCACCTTTCTTATGTAAAAGTGTCATAAGTTTTTTTTAGGTCAATGAATATAATGTGTAAATCTTATTTTTTTCTAGTTTTTAGTTGTCTAAGAAGATGTATAACTTCTATCATCAATCTATCAAATATGAATCCAAATTGATTTTCAGTCATATTAGTCTTATTTCTTATTTTTTAAATTTCATGGTATGACTCATTAGTTTAGTGTCCTTATAATTCACATAATTTTATATACTTCCTTTATTTTTATACAAGAGGACTAGAGTACACAAACATTTTCTTTGTTTTTGATATGAGGTTGAATAACTTCATAAGTCATTCAATAGACAAAAAAATACAATAACAAGTTGCTTTCCTCAATCTTAACTAAGGTGACTACCTTAAAAAAGTTGTGGAGAATTGAATAATTCCTAATCTTTAACCTCTTGACTATGAAGCTCCTCGACTAATAACACACCTCTTTAATGGGTGTTACCACAATCAGAAAAACCAACTAACCTGACTTGACATGGAATTACCATCCAACAAAGCTTACACACAAGCCCTAAGAGATCTAAGAACTCTGATTTTGGTATATAAAATTATAAGTTAAGGATCATGTAGCATCAAACTGCCTTCATAAAATATCTTGAACTAAAAGTGACATACTTTCTAATCTTAGGGAACAATAAAGAGGTCAAATTCTTAGTAGAGCATCAAGAGCACAAGGGAGGTGAGGGAGAGATTGTGGGTATGATATGTAGAAATACATAAGCACCTTTTATACCTTAGCGAAGTGTGGAAATAAGTCCTACAAAATCAGTATTGATAGTAGTAGCCGCATGAATGTACCTTCCACATAGGTCTTCTCAAGGATTTAGGTCACACTCAAATCACACCAAGTTTGTACAAGGTGGCATGGATAAAATTAAATGTAACAGTAACAGTGATGTTTGGTTCATGTTGAGATGAGCCCATATATTATATTGTGCAATAGTTTTCCCAATAGTGTTGCGTATTCCATACTAGACCAACCTTACCTTTACGATTTCTCTGTTACTTATTTCTAGAGAGAAAACACTTATTTCATCATGCTCAATGAATAAAATGTTTGGTGGTACTTGGTTCCCAATTAAATTGAACCAAAGCCCAAGCTTGCACCCAAGCTAGCCCAATCTTTAAGTTAACTATTTCCCTATCGCACATGGAACCAATTTGGGAAAGAAGGGAAAGATTAATGAGTTATAGTCGCCTTAATGGCCTAGGACCTCATGGTCAACATTAGTGCCTCACTAAAACACTATCCTCTTAAGATTAAGATCTTAGACAAGTTATGCAACAATTCTTAAAAGAGTTATAGGATGAACTTCAACCTATGTGTACGATCCAACATGCTATAGATTTGATCTGTAGTCAAAGTTACCTAATCTCTCACACTATCGCATGAACCCTTAGAGCGTCTTGGTACATATCGAAATAGATAGGCAACTAGAAGATTTCTACAAAAACATTTCATTAGGGATAGTATAAGTTCTTATATACCCTTGCTTGGTTGATACCTAAAGAAATAACTCTTAAAGAACATCTGTTGATAGTTGTGCCATCTATAATATCACTTTTTAAGTATAGATTTCACATACTTTACTTGACAACATGCTTGATTTGATGGCAAGTTCTTGATACCTCTATAAAACCTACATAGTAGATATCTTAGATTTGGATCAGGATTAGTGATGACTTGAAGATTGTTTTGAGACACAATATGAATTGTATGACTAGCTAACGATGCCCTTTAAACACCCTAAGCACTGTCCCAAAGGTGATGAATTAAGTCTTGAAATCTTTTATAGGAAAAATTGTTATAGATTTCCATCCATTTATAATTAAGGATACCAATGGTGAATAGGGTTAAAAATTAAGGTGCCGACTCGTGTTGATTGGCATGGGCCGAATTTACTATTCCACCCATTGATTGACACCGAACACTTCAGCACTCATACAGGACTTAGAACCAAGTTCCTTCCTCTTTCTAAACTCCAATGATCCCACACTTTGCTATGGGTTTGGCTGACCACGAGGATGTAGTGGACTCGCTTGGCTCTAAGGCCTCCTTGAGGTTACGATGATCTCATGGCGGCCTCGCCTAGTTGCAAGGCTGCTGTTGCCTTGTAGAGAGCTTGTAGCCAGGTGTGGTCATTGTGTGATGTTGTGATGACCTTGCAGCCGTTAGGTTGCCTCCACGAGGGGATTGTTGCCTTGTGGAGAGTCACTTAGCTGCGACTTTCCCTTATTTTGAGTTGTATGCGACCTTTCTTGATACAAGAATAAGATTGGGCTAACTTCAATGCCAAGTGGTCAGGCATAGTAGCAACCTTACGGTAGCTAGGTTGCAATGGCAGGCCACTACGACCGACCATACCTTCTTCTTTTTTCTTTTTTTTTTCTTTCATACCAAATCAAGGTTTTAGGACGACCTAGATGAAACATTTAAAATATTCTGCCAAATGAAATGATTTTAATAGGTTTATGCTTGGAAGATCGACAATAGAAGCTATACATCTTTACAAGCAATTGATTGAAAAACATAAGAGCAAAAGCAAGATCTACACATGATATTCATTAACTTAGAAAAAATTTATAATATAGTTTAAAGAGAAAATATATGGAGAATTCTAGAAAAGAGAGGTGTTAATGTAGCACATATTGAACTAATTAAGGATATGTATAAGGAAGTAATGACTAGAGTGAAGATTTCAGGCCGATTAACTAAAACATTTCCAATAAAGATATGATTACATCAAGGATTAGCTCTAAGTCTCTATCTTTTTACACTAATCATGGACAAACTCAGTAGACACATTCAAGGCACAGTACTATGGTGCATGTTGTTTGTAGATGGTATTGTTTTAGTCGATGAGACAGTGAAGGAGTAATTTTAAACTAGAATCGTGGCAGAAAACACTAGAAGTGAAAGTTTTTAGGCTCAGTAGAGTAAAGACAGAATATATGAAATTTAAGTTTAGCAATATTAGATGTAATGAGATAAATGTTAAGTTAGGAGATGACGAGTTGTTTGGAACTGAGAGCTTTAAGTATTTAGGATCATTTTTGCAAGACGATGGAGAGGTTGAGAGAGACGTCTTACATAGAATACAAGCATGATAATTGAAATGGAGAAGAGCGTCAGGTGTATTATATGATC
>JBAMHZ010000112.1:4737432-4748715 GCA_037177395.1 Alpinia galanga | reverse complement strand
TGGTGTGTCACCATTGGCCGAGGTTGTTATCTACAGAGGTAGTGGAAAGAAACAACAAGCATAAAGGAAGTTTCCTCCCTAATCTGAGGCCTTAGGCCCCTCAAGTTCCTTTCTTTGGGGTTAATGCGTTCAGGCCTACCATACCTTCCAGGTAACTTTTACCTCCGGATAGAGGGGGGAGGATAGAGGGGTCTAGGCCTTCTACTCTTCCAGGATAACCCTTACTCCCAACTAGAGGAATTTACACCTTCTACTCTGTCCGGGTAGCCCTTACTCCCGACTAGAGGGATTTACACCACCTACTTTTCCAGGGTGGCCCTCACTCCCATCTAAAGGGACTTACACCTTCTACTCTTCTAGGGTAGCCCCTACTGCCGACTAGAGGGATTTACACCTTCTACTCTGCCTGGTAGCTCCTAATCCCGACTAGAGGAACTTACACTTTCTACTCTTCCAGGGTAGCCCTCACTCCTGCCTGGAGGGACTTACACTTTCTACTCTTCCAGGATAGCCCTTACTCCTGATTAGAGGGACTTACACCTTACTCTTTCCAAGGTAGCTCTCACTTCCGACTAGAGGGATTTATACCTACTCTGCTCAGGTAGCCCTTACTCCCGACTAGAGGGTTCCCTAGTTTAGACCCACATCAGCTGCCATTCACCCCATCACTATCGTGGCCTTTCCCTGTGCCTAGCTCGCCTATACCACGAATGACAACTTTGGGTCATCGACCCTCTAACTCCCTCTTCCACCTTCAGGCGATGAAGGTGAGCTGGGTAGGGTGGTTTCCTATTCGGCTCGATTAAACCAAATCTGATACCCTAAACTTGGATCAAGGAGCTGTGTGGTTAAAATAAAGCTAGGTGAGCTAGATCTGGATATCTTGTGATTGTATGATATTCTTACAGATAGTTTTGTTGTTGGTTTGACAATTAACAACTAATGAAAAAGGCTTATTCGTTTGTGGAGTTATAGTATACGGATTAACGTGAATGATTAAGTATGTTAATTAGATAATTAGATCAATTGGGTAAATAACTAATGCAAAAGCAATTTATGAATTGATTCTATTATTAGGTTCACGGTAAAACTTAGTTATGTTCCATGTTCCATGTTGTAAGACTCTGATTCGCGGTAGACTTACAAACGCGAAGATAATCAATAAGATTTACATATCAAATGGGTAGTTCTTCCTTTGAACTCTGTAGATCAATAATCTTAGTACATGAACCCTGATATATTATTAGTATCACTATCTTGAATCCACTCTTTATCTTACTTGAGTTTAATACTTACATACGTGATGTTAGTGATAATCTATTTGATGTCTATACAGTCTATTTTCTATTCTTGTTGTTTAGTATCATATATACCTAATATTTTGTATACATTGTTTACAGCTCATACTTCTGGTTATGATCATATATTACTGTTATATACAGATGACTATATTTGTGTGGATGACTATTTACTTTATATGCATCATCGCATTTACATGCATGCTAACGACCAGGATCTCCCTTATGGTTGAGTGTCATTAGTCATATTTTGTCCACCCGGCCACTCGGAGTAGTGGTAGCTGGAGGTGCGTGTAGCTTGTCATGTCATGCCCACTCAGCCATTCAAGGGTAGTGATAGCAGAGTTGTGTACAGGCAGGGACAATCTCGAATATAGCTAGATAATTACTTTACAAACTACCCACTTGGCCACTCGAGAGCAGTGGCAGCTAGAGTTCTACGCAGTTGTCATGCCCGCCCATCCGCCCACTCAGAGATAGTGGTAGCAGGAGTTGCATACTGACAGTGACCATGCATTATGCATGTGATGTGTGTTACATATGTTTGTGATATGGATGTTGCATAGGCATGACATTGTCATGCATGTTATTTGTATGTTATATGTTGTTATATGATACTCATGTGGTTACGAGCAGTATTGTGTAGATTTCAACTATTATTGTTCATTATGTTACACTTGGTGGATTAGGATGGTATACGCATTTATTATTTTTTTACCGTTGTTTAGTTGATATTACCTTTGAGACTGTATGCCCTTTGATTTCCATATATATTTAGTTCGTGCACTATCTTTCCTATACCCACTGAGTACTTTGTACTCACTACCTCATTTATTTTCTTCCTCCCAAATAGCAGATAAAGGATATGTTCTGATGCTCGGAGATCCTACCAGTCAGTCTCATCTCACATCGAAAGTTTTTGTTTCTATTTCTTTTACACCATGGACTACGATTTAGTGAGAAATGATATGTTGCACGATGCCTTCTTGCGCGACTGTGCGCATCGGCCTTCGTCAGCCGCCGTCCGTCGTTGATTTCATCGTTGTCGATAGCGAATAAGCACTATAGTCAATGCCTAAACCTTCGCCGACACCAGCGTCATCCGATCGCAACCGGAATCCAACCACGGTCTGGCTAGACTCTGATCTGGTCTGACCGCAATCGGATTCCGGCCAGATTGCAGCCAGAATCCAGCCACACAAGGGGCGATGCCGGCGATATCAAGTGAAATTACTGTGCATTCTCGTTATCGCACACAATCGCACACGGGAGCATCGCCCAGCGTAATAAACTTGATGATTTAGTTGCGTTTTGTATTACTTGACTCTGTTTTGGTATACTATCATCTATTACTTTTTACTTGATATAAGAAATTCATAGCGGTGTGCATATATTTGAGATATAGATATATATCCTACACTTAATAGTTTTGTTTTATAATTATATTTGGCTTGTGTTAGCCGGCAGTTATTTAGGCCTAGTATCAATTTGTATCTTATATTGTCACAAGGGGGTATCGTCCAGTTTGGCGAACAAGTATACCTCTGGGGCATAACAAAATCATCCCAATAGAAGAAAAGGACACTGCATCCCTACATGATAAAAGGTATTTTCACAAGATGATAAAAGCCCATTTTTCCCACATTATTGAACTAATGGTTTCTTTTAATCAGTCCAGGATGGTATTAGGGCCAAAAAAAAAGGATGTAATAGTAATCAGAAATTTAGAAGAGTCAATTATCCAAGTACCAAATGCTATTGTGAATAAGCATTTTGTTGGTTTGGGATTTGCTTTGCCATATCACCTACAGTGTGTATAAGCATTTGATTGGCCAACATGATTCGGTATTCCTCATTGAAGAAACTGATCACTAAATATACGATAAGGGACTGCAAAAAAAGGTTATACATAAATAGCTCAGTACCTTGTGCAGTTACAGTGTGGCACCAAAAATATATGAGTGCTCCTATCAAGTTTAACTGGTGACCATAATTCTAAAAGTTAAGCTGACGGGATAAGTGGTGGCCCAATCTAATGCAATGCAGTAATAGTGCATGATCAATTTGATCTTTAAGCAACCTGCCGACAATCCTGAAGCTTAAGTTGTTTAAACAGACTATATTTCTTAACTGTTTTACAAAATAGAAATATGAAAACTAATATGATTATGTAGAAAGAAAAATATAAATATTACAGTTATTTAAATTACCATTGGATGTATCATTTGTTACATCTACAATACTCAGACACTAAAAGCTCCATTGTAGCATAGTTAGTACATATGTATTACTAACAAGTTCCACTACAAAAAAAATATATGGAACCGCCACATTAGCGGCCCCTTACCGCTGCCCCTACGTGTGGAGAGGAATAAATCAGATGTCAGGTGGCCAGCGCAGAAATGCGGAGTCATCGATGGCCTAGCGGTGAATTCCAGGAATCGACCCCTTACCCTTTCAAGCCTTAACAAGTTCCACTACAAGAAATGTGGTTCGGTTGCCATTGATATCGATATATTTGAAAAGCCTTGTTAATATTCTCTTCCCGAGTCCCAACTCATTGCCTCCTACTCCAGATGAGGCTCTGACAAGATACACACTCCCGTCTCCTACTTCTCTCCATTGTCCACATGTCACCATTCATCTATGTTGCTCATCTTCCTCTTCTCTCGACACTGATGAAACACCTAATTCTAATCAGGGGCATTAGGGAATCACAAAGATACTACTAAAAAAAGGAAAATTTGGTACATAAAGCTCCCAATTAATATGGGGTCCTGAAAAAAGATTGAACCACATTAGATCTATTGATTCCTCCAAATATCACTTGATTTGACCGATTCTAGTTGAATTCTTGCTTATTTTGATCTCCTATTCTATGTATAGATGCTCCAAAGTGGAATCAAAAAATATACCCAATTTCATAGCCAATATCTAATTGCCCATTGCTAATCCAGATCCAACTCAACTGATTGGCGAGCTTGCCAACTATGCTATATCCACAACACTCACATTCATGCGTGGACAAGCTAATTTAGAGCTTAAACAACTAATCCAGAAATCTTAGGCCATATTTGTTAAAGGAAATTTTTGCATTGTGCAGTTGCAGATCACCATTAGCTGGAAAAAATATCCATGGAACATGTGTCCTCTCATTCTTTTTTCATGTGTTTAGCATGGGTTATTGATTTGTTTGCTGTCTTCTATTTGGTCATTTCTAGCTCACTGTGTTACACAATTTTCACCATAATGGTATTTTTGAAATGGCACTGAAAAATCAAATAAATATAATCTCAGTGATACTTATTTTCAGCAGACGGCAAAAAAAACAAACAAAAAACTTACACCAAGAATTTCCATCCCTGATATCCAGTTGTACAGCTTCTCTCGCATGTGTTATGCTTTCTTCAATTGAAGCAGCTTTATTTTCTGTACCTGCGTGTTTCATGGTGAAGTATATTAGCAAAGTATTCTTAAGCTGCAAAAATATAAATAAAAAATTACTAGTACTCCACCAAACAAAGACAAAATTATCAGCTCGTGTAAAGTAGAAAATAATAATCAATACCATAAAGGAAACAAAAAAGGATAACCAATCATTTAAGAAAAGCAGAGCTTTGTGAAATATGGAGATTGGGGTATGTTTTAGTAAAAATATGATAAATAAAAATAATTTAAAAAATGTTTACAAACACATTTTACTGTGTGACAGAAACCTCAGGTTCTTTCAACGCTAGGTAGTTCCTTTACTGTGTGTGATTGGCACGTGAAACTCTCTAATATTTTAACCCACTTCCAATGTTCATAGCAACAAAGCTTCTAGGCTTCTCCTTGTCATTAATCTTCGATTACTTACCCTACTTTAGAAAGCAGTTAACCTTTCACTTGTCGAGAATATTGGAGCTCCTACTATTGTTAAGTTCAATAACTTGCCAATGTTCAGGGCAGGAGACAAGTTATGGTACATGACATGATAGCCTTGTTCAACAATAAATGAATTAGTTATCCTTACAACAACAATCAAACCTTATCCCACCAAATAGGATCAGCTATATAGATCTTTTTATATTATTAGACTTTATCTTCTATTATATCATCATCTATATTTAAATAAATTTCATCTTATTTTATTGTTACTAAGTCTCTTTTACTCTTCTTCTTTCTCGTTCAATATAATTATTTATCATAATTTCACATCAACTGAAACATTTATTAATCGTTTAAATACTTGATCGTACCAATTTAAATGTGTCTCCTAGAGTTTTCTCTTAATCGATGTAATCCTAACTTTCTCTTTAATATTCTTATGTCTTATCCTTTTCATCCATATGTCTGCACATCTACCTTGATAATCTCATCTTTGCGACTCTCATTTTCTGTTCATGTGCTCTAGTCATATAGCCCAACAATCTACTCCATATAACATAACAGATTTAACTGTTATTTTGTAGAACTTTCTTTTAAGTTTTGGAGATATTTTACGATCACAAAGAATGTCATTCTCCTCCATTTTAACCATTCTGTTTATATTCTATGTAAGACATCCCTCTCAATCCCTCCATCCTATTACAAAAATGATCCTAAATCCTTAAACCTATCAGTTACAAATAACCCGTCATTTTATATCTTAACAATTGTTTATATCTAATATTGTTAAACTAAAATTTCATATATTCTTTATTTACTCTACTAATCCTTTCACTTCTAGTGTTTACCACTAAGATTCAAGATTAGTATTTACTCTTTTACGTGTTACATTTACAAACAACAAACATCATAGTAACATGTCTTGGATGTATCCAGTAAGTTTATCCATGATTAACATAAAAAAAAATAAGACTTAGAACTGATCCTTGATGTAATTATATTTTTATAGGAAACACTTCGATTAATACTATGACAGTTTCACTTTTTTCATTATATCCTTATACATATCCTTAATTATTTTAATATATACTATGTTAACACATTTATTTTCTCAAATTTTTCACATAATTTTCCTCACAACTCTGTTAATACAATGTGCAAGTCTTACTACTGTTTCCAATATTTTTTAATTAGTTATCTGACAAGATATATAGCTTCTATTGTCAACCTTTCAATCATGAATCCAAATTAATTTTTTGTCACCAATCTCCTTAGTTTTTTTATTACTCTTTCGCAAAGTTTTATGGTATGACTCACTATTTTAATACTCCTATACTTCACATAATTTTATAAGTCTCCTTTGTCTTTATATAGGAGGACTAGAGTACTTAGCCTCCACTAATTAAGTATTTTTTTCATTTTCAAAATCAGGTTGAATAAGTTTATAAGTCATTCAATATTTTTCTTCCATAAGCACTCTCATATCTCTATCAAAATATCATCTTGTTCAACTACTTTTTCATTTTGCATCTCATTTAAAGTTTATTTTATTTCTAAAATTTGAATTATATGATAAAAATTGAGTTATAAAACTTTACTCCTATAAAATCTAAAGTTGAGATGAATGTAAGTGGATATTCACTACTAAAAAATCATTCAAAGAATTTATAGACAAGATGAAGGTTGTAATTGGTGGTTAGGAAAAAGACAAATTAACATTTGTGGTATTGATAATATTACACCTTTCCTGCGTGGCTCAAATTTTCTAAGTTTGACACTTACCGTCACAGCTACATCTTAATGACAACTTTACTTAATGGATACCAAAAATGCATGGTTTAAAATGTCATATCGTACCAATCGGTACGAGTGAAAAATTTTGTTTCATCCACTAACCAGCACGGCACAAACGCCGACACACAGCCTCGAGCAAGGACCCATGGCTACAGGGCGCTTCACGCAAGACTGCAGAAGGCCTCAGGACCATGGGACGCCTCCCGCAAGGCAGTGGGAGGCCTCGCGCATATGTGGGGCATTTTTTTCTATTTTCTTTATTTATTTTCTTTTTTATAAATAATAAAACTTAGTCGACCTCACCTAGTGGGATAAGGCTTAGTTGTTGTTGTTGTTATTATTATTGTATAAATTATAAAACCCTAAATTTTTCCTCCTTTGTTCTTTCTTTTTCTCTTTTTATTAACTTTTCATTCCTTTTTCTGTTACTTTCTCTCTTTTTATTAATTTTTTAATTATTTATATGAAAAAAAATTATTAATTTGTAACACTTTCTCCCTTTTATTAATTTTTTTATTATTCTTTTCTTCTTTTATCCCATAATTTTTTCTCTTTCTCTCTTTATTAATTTCTTTTGTTCTTCTTTCCTTAAAAATATAAGAAAAAAAATTTATACTATGAATTTTTTCACCTTCTCTTTAATTTATTCTCTCTCTTTTAATTAATTTTTTTTATTATTCCTTTCTTACTTAAACACATTGGAAAAAAAATTTAAAAAAAAAATTTCTTCGTTAATTTCTCTCTTTCATCTTTCATATGGACAATTATAAAAGTTAAGAAAATACTTCAAAAAAAATTATCTTTTTAAAAATACTAAAAATAGAAGATACATAATATTAGAAAAAGATAATAAAAATTAAATATAATATAATTCCTAAATACTACTATGACTTAAATTAAATTATAATATATATAAATTTAGTTTAATTAAACTGATTAAAATATTATATTTTTAAGTTAATTTAAATATATTTAATACTAATTATCATGTGTAGACTTTAGTTAACCATAAACTAACTTTTACTCAATCTTAAATTTTAAAATATTAGTTTAACCTAATAATAAGCCTTTATAACAATCAGAATATGGATAATAATATTCTTTAATTAATATAATTTTATATTTTAAAAAGTGCTAAAACTATATCGACACGGCATGATATGCTACCAAAACCCGTATCATTCCGATCGTAAACTGAAACTCCGGCACAAGTCAAAATTTTAAACTATGCAAGAATGTTTTCCTTCATGGTGCTTGCTAAGTAGGTAAACATAGAACAATCTTCTATCTTAGTTGCTCAAGAGAGTATGTCATTGTGTGTAAATTGAAAAACTTTATATAAGCCAAAGCAATTTCGTAGGAAATAGTTTGGTAAATTCAGTTCTGCTTTTCTTGAGCCTGAGATGATCAAAATTCCAGTGATTTTTAAAAATCTGGAAGGAAGGAGTTAGTGGTTATGGAAAAGTGGATTTATTCTTTTCCAATCCATGTTAACTTTAATAGAAAAGTACAAGGATAGAAATGGATGGGTGGAAAAGATCTCCTTTTCTCCACATCTACTTCTGCCCAAATCTTTGTGGAAATAAAAGGAGAGAAAGCTCGCCTTATCCAGAAAAAAATTAATTAATTAATCATTCATATATTAAAGCATCATACACCTTCCACCCTCCCAATGGAACTCAATAGAGCACCACTTAGAAATGTTTGCTATTCTTATTCATTTGATTTGAGCTTTATTCTTACTTTTACAAATGTATGCTATGCATTAGCTGAAAATAGCAGACCATAAAAAAAAGATTATTTTGTTCAATTATGGTTCATGCAACACACATAATAGATTTATTTCTGTTCCATACAAAATATTTTGAACAGCGGAGGCAAATAATAATGCAAGATCATCGAGAAGCAAGTAAAGAGTACTAATTTTGAGGAAACTCAAAGTAACAAATCTGAACTTAGTGAGAATCATTGTCAAGTTTACTCGTCTAATAGCTCATATAGGAGTGAAGACAATGAACCATTTGCTTTTGTTAGGAGTATTGAGAGTGCAATTAAAGTATCACATTGGTAAGACATGAAAAAGATCATGAGTTTATAAGATGAAAATATCTCTATTGGTATAAGGTTTTTTGGGTAAAGCTCAAAAATAAAACCATGAGGGCTTAGGCCCAAAGTGGACAATATCATATCATTGTGGAGATATGTGAATCTTATAGGCACAACAATTGGTATCAGAATCCATGTCAAGTCATGCACCTCGAACGAAGGAAATGGACTCTCATGTCTAGATCAAGAGAACCAAACACCAGACAGGAAGTCCAGTTGAGTCAGGAAGATCGGACAATTGGCAGGAAGTCCAGTTGGGTCAGAAGGACTGGCAGGAAGTCTAGATCAAGATGACCGGACAACTGGCAGGAAGTTCAGCTGGGTCAGAAGGACCAGACAGTTGGCAGGAAGACCTGGTGGGTTAAGGATTGGACATCAAGCAGAGGAAGTCCTTCGAGAATGGAGAGGCTTGAGAAGGGCTCAATGTGGTCCTTCATTTGAGGAGAAAATTATTGGAAGTATTGAGAGTATAATCAAAGTCGCGCATTGATAAGACATAAAAAAGATCATGAGCTTATAAGATGAAAATATCTCCATTGGTACGAGGCCTTTTGGTAAAGTCCAAAAATAAAACCATGAGAGGCCTTAGGCCCAAAGTGGACAATCATATCATTGTAGAGATATGTGAATCTTATAGGCACTAACAGCTTTATCACTAAAACAATGAAAATATAGAAATACAATTAAGTTAGCTATTTATACATTTGTAGCTCAATACATGTTTTACAATTTTGAACCATGTTGGGTGGTACAGTCGAAACATATGATTTCAAAAAATTATTAAAACTTATACTACTCGACAAGGCTAATTTATCCTATCTCACTATGTGAAACATGTTGATGAGTATTATATTATACAAACATTCACCATCCCTTAACATGCTATAAAATCCAAAGTTGTGATAGGTACATTTATCTTTAAGTTGTGATAAGATGTGTTGAATTCTAACCCCTATATTATTATAGATGTCTGAGACATTTAATTTTTCTCATACTTCATGTATTTATTTTCTTAAAGGGCCAGGTAATTTACTGAATAGTCCATTACCTAAGTCCTTATTATAATAATTGTCGGAAACAGCTGTTAAGGCAAAGAAGTCATTACAAAAAGATTTAATATAATTCCAATTAAACAATTGCAATTGCTCTAAATCCTGCATTGCTTCTTTTTGTCTTACATCTAAGCCTGTATTAACATCCCTTGTTGTTATCATTCGATGTACAACATAACAGAAATTTAAAGTATTATTTCCCTAGCTGGCTATTCTCGCTACCTCTTTAGGAAATGTGTTTTTAAAGGATTCCCATGATGCACGAGCAACATCTCCTAAGTAGTTTTCTCCTATACGGATCATTCTTCTCCTGTATCTACATCTAATTCATGTCTTGCTAAATAATCACGTTGTACTGAAGCTGTCCATTGTTTTAAATATGTATCATATAATTGAGGATCACATTCTGTAATGTTTAATAAGACTGCATCTTTTCTCAAAACAAATATTACTTCAGGAGGTCTTCTTTTTCCTATAGTTCTTAAGAGTGGATTATTATTGGTATAAGGGCTTACCTGTCTTCTCGGAAGTTGTCCTTGGCTATAAGCTATGGTTTACATAGTGCTTTCGGAATATGTAATATAAGGTCTTGGGATGGAAGCAGAGGATTTGGCTGTATTCATTAAATTTATAGAATATGTTAAGGCCATTGTGTCTTCACACTCATCATCCTCTAAATCATCAAAATAACCGCCTTTGTATTCTGGTTCACTATAATCTCTTATGTTGACATCATCATACTCTCTTTGACTGATATTTGTATTCATTAGGTTATATGTCTTTTGATACTTAATTTTGTTAAAATATGCCATTGTATATTGTCTAAGTTGTTCTATAGATTTGAGTAAGATGTCCTCATCTGTAAGGCTATCATATCTTATCATCATATTTCTATATTCTATAGGTGGCTCTCTTAAGCTACTCCCTTCCTCTGAATCTTTATCTTCATCTATTGGCATTGCTGGTAAATAGTCAGAGAATCTTACATTTAATTTACCATGTGAATCCTTGCATACTAATGAGTCTGAAGGTTGTAAGAGTCGTTGTTCATGGTCTTCCAAATGTAAAGTCCATTCTAAATTAGCTAAGTCTTCTAAACTGTCCTGTCTAGGAAAATACTATCCCTTTTGAGCTTAATATTTCAATAATCCCATTAATTGGGATTT
>JBAMHZ010000112.1:4702993-4715512 GCA_037177395.1 Alpinia galanga | reverse complement strand
TATCGCAAAATTCAATATAATTTTTCCTTCTTTGTTGCTTATTCTAAAGTCATAACCTCCATGCACCCTATTATATTCCTCATTTTTAACTCCAATGTACCCATTTAAATCTCCTATTAAAATCAATTTGTTTGGTGGAATTCTTTATAATACTTATCTCAGTTTTCTAAAATCTAATTTTAGTGTCTTCATCTGATCATATTTGAGGTGCATATATGCTAATTATATTAATAGTTTCTTTCACGATCACTATCTTAAGAGCTATAATTTTATCTCATTTTCTAATTTACTCATACTACTTCATCATTTAATGAACTATTTATAATAATAATTACTCCATTTCATATTCTACTCTTTCCT
The DNA here is from genome assembly GCA_037177395.1 of Alpinia galanga. NCBI lineage: Eukaryota > Viridiplantae > Streptophyta > Magnoliopsida > Zingiberales > Zingiberaceae > Alpinia > Alpinia galanga. The sequence continues at coordinate 4,715,152 of JBAMHZ010000112.1, read as the reverse complement.
GTGTAGCATAACTTAAAACCTTAATTCTTTTTAATCATGGCCTTCTCTTCTACTCATTTTATCTCTTGTAAAGTAGAATATTGATTCTTCTTCTAATCATAATATCTACTATTTTCATTGTTTTACCAATGAGCATTCCTATATTCCATGTTTTAAATCGTAAACAATCAATTTTCTTATAATATTTATTTTTATCCTATCTATGATGTGAAAATTCTTGCATATTTAATACTACATCCAAATTCTCATGGAGATATAGCTATCTTTGCTGAGATATTATAGTTAGACCCTACAATGCGTTCCTTCCAAAGAAAGACTTAACGTTAGCATAATATCTTGATGGATCCATTCATTAAAATTTACCAAAGTTCAATGTTGGCTAACAACCTAATACAACCCTCCCTCTTTCTCATCCGGATTTAGGATTAGCCACGGTAGAGTTTATATGTATGAGATTGATGAATAAAATTAATAACATATTTTTTATTCCTCTAAAATTTCTTAACATTAAGGAAAAGGTATAGACATCACTCATTCGTTAGTTCTAATTCAAGGCAACAACAAAAGATAAAACAACTCATTTACACTGTAAGTACCCTATAAATTTATGAGTTTAGGTTTGAATTAAAAAAATGGGTTATAAACAAAATGGATGGTGATGAAATTTAATAAGTTAACCCACAATCATAGTTTAAAATTTTGTACTATGTCGAGTGAAATGGTCGATATGTATGGTTCCAATAAATTTATGAAACTCAATATTATTTAACACAAACAATGTCTTATGTGTCATTAAGTCAACCATGTTCATAGTATTGTGTTATGCTAACCCTCAACACCTTTAGATATCTATAATAAAGGTCAAGATAATATCCAAATCATAACATTCCAAATGGAACATAAAATTTATATTTAAGTATATAGTTGTATTTTCTTTTTCTTTTTCTTTTTACTTCTTTGTCTCCTTTCTTTTACCTCCAATTTGCCACTGACACTATATATTAAAACATCAACACGATAATAAAATAGTACCGTGCTAGTTAAAGTTCAAAACTCTAGCACAACTCAAGATTTTGAACCTTGCCCACAATCATCCACCTATACTTTGTTTATCAATTAATATATACAAACATAAGTTAAATAGATTAATCTCTTGCACTCAAAAGCTAATATATATCTATTAGCTATTTTTATGTTAAGGTTAATATATCTTTAGTCAAACAAGTTTCGTTAGGTCAACCTACGAATCAATGAATTGTGTCCAAATTATAAATTTTAACCTCTAAATAAATAGTTGGGTTTTGGTAAGAATCCAAAGCATCATGAGTCACACAAGACTTGCTTATGATTCATTAAGATAGATTGTGGACCGTAGTTCTACTGGTCAGTCTTACAAAAGTAAGCATAGGATATGATCTAACAAGTTGGGATTTTCCCATATTTTTTACTTAGCTTGAGTAGAAGTGTTAGGGTCTTATTTATAAATATGAAAATCACAAGGATGTATAAGTAAAATGATAAAAGATATTATATAAGTAGAAGGAACTCTCAAGGGACTAACACTAAGAACTTCTCGCAAATTAATACGATTCAACTTATCTCAAACAAACATTTAACAAATTAATTCATTTCATTATAAAAATAGTTCATACATACAGCTTTTGACAAATGGTCTTCTGCTTCTTTTCTATAGTCCGGAAATACGTCTAGTATTTTTCCTCTCAAATATTCATAATTTGCACGCTGCAGTGGTGACTTCCTCTGTTCTGTGTACTTTGAAGGAGTGAAAGAAACTACTATCAGATGAGCATGGCAAGGTGTTCCACGTTAAAACTTAAATTAAAATGCACGAGTAAAAAGTAGCATCTTTCCTTTTCACACTTCAGAGGGAAATCATATAAGGGAACAAAGTACAAAAAAATACATTTATCAAGATGATAGTGATAACAGATAGTTGTAGACTGGTCATATTGATAACTTATTATTCTCTTTTATGAAGAATTACAGCAATATAATGACAAAAACCACCATTCACTAGAAATTGATAAATTCCATATACCTGGCAAATCAACAATTAACTCTCCCATTGAAACTTAATTATCTGTAAATGAGAAACTCGTGGAAGTTTTGAAGTTTTTCACTGTACACTGGAAACTTCCAATTGCCTAGGAACGTTTTTAAACTGAAATGTATATGTATTAATGGATCAACATCACATGCTTGTGTATTTAGCCTTCAAACTGTTATGTCCAAGAAATTTTAAGAAATGAAAATATTAAAAATAAATAAACAAATTTATATGTCTTAAAGTATTATAAATAAATAAACAAATTTATATTTATGACATATTAGAAAATAGTAAATGAGTTTGGGGATAGTTTAAATAAATTAACTAGGACATAAGTTTGAATTGAACTAAAGTTAGAGTTAAGTGTTGCGCTAGCCTTAATCAAATTAATTTTGGGATAAATTCATTTAAATATGTAATCTATTTTTTTATATAACAAATGGGTCTTGTGATTAGAATTAATTACATTCAAACAAAGCCTAATTGGGACTCAATTTGGATGAGTTATAACTGAACCAGGTTAACAATTTAGGTTTGGTTTGGTCTAATTGTATGTTTGGGTTAAGGTTTTAAAGATTATCTTAATAATTTATAATTGGTTAGGTTTGCTTTTATACTTGAAATTTGGTTTAGAGTTTTAGAAATTATTTACGTACAAGGTTAATAATTTAGAATTGGTCTGTTTTACTTGTATAATTAGGACTTAGTTTAGAGTTTCCGAGACTATTTATATACATTTAGAATTGGCCTAATTTACTTATACACGAGATTAATTTAGGGCTTTATACTTGAGACTTGATCTAGGGTTTTAACAATTATTTATATACATGAGGAGTTTATCTTCCTTACTATGTTTCTTAGCCGCCAACCTTCGTCAAGGTTGAACTCTAGACAACATCATCTCTTTTCTAGCGTGATCACTACAATCTCTAATGAGTTCTTCTCTCCTCTTTAGCCAAGGTCAAATTGTCTCCCTTCCCCTGTGAGGTAAGTTTCACCTAAGAAAATACTATCTTTAACTATTAAGATAATGATTGAGAATTAGAACACATCTATACTTGTAGTATATTAAGTTATGAGCATGTGGTAGATGTATTAAAGGGTGGTCAATGTCAATTTGAAAGCTCTTCTTTAGAGTGGGTAAAATCCATGCTTGGACTTGTTATATAATTTGTATGAATAAATAAATAAAAGATTACATATATACTTAGTATAATTGTTTTCGAAAACAAAAATTAAAATAATATTTTTAAAAAAAATAGTGAAATGAGTTTTGAGCCGACCCCATATAACGAGATAAGGCTTGGTTGTTGTTGTTGTTGTTGTTGTTGTTATAGTGAAATGAATTTTGAGATAATTAAACCATTGGAGGATAAATAAATATCATTCTTTCGTATTTGCACACCTTTGCACATAGGTTTCATGTGGGGATTGATATGAAAGGATTTTTAAAACTTAAAATAGATACTCAGACACCACGTATTAATATGTAGAACCGACCAACTAATAAAATGTGAACCCAAAATAGAATAATTGTGGTTAGAAAAATTGAAATAAAATAATAAAAATGTTAGATGAAGAAAAGAAATACTAAAATGTGAAAATTCTGAATCTAACCTTGTATTAGAGTATCTGACCGCTCACAAGAGAAAATAATAGCGAGAGGTTGTGCACAATAAGTATTTATTTGCGCATGAGCTCTATATTGTTGTTTACACCAATGAGGGCTTCTAGCTCATAGCATAAGGGCACTAACTTCAGACATTTACCTTTTAGTGAACTTGAGAAATACTAAAAAGTAAAAAAATTAAATTTTTGCTTTTTAGTAGAGTATCTGATCCATCTATAGGAGGATGTGATGGCGAGGGATCGCACATGGTCACTATTTATTTATGCGAGAGTGTTACATTGTTGTATACCACAAGAGCTTTCAACTCATTCATCAGATGATGTTACAACATTTTAAGGACTCTGGCTCTAATTATTTGCTTTTTAGCGAATTTATTAGTTATAGTTTTATTAGAGATATATTATTGCTAAAAAATTAGTAGTAGCGACAAAAAAGATGAAAAAATTAACATAATTTGTGATGGAAGTTAATAAATAGAAGTTGCAAGTCTAGATATTGGCAAATAATGAGAAAGAAAATAATAGTTAAATAACTCAAATGAGAAGCTAAAGTTATAATAATAGTGATTTGCTTGATTTTTCTTGACCTTTTAATTAAGATTAAATTGATGCACCTCTTTCTTATATATTCATCACACTACATTTTTCTGTTCACATCCAGGATATTTTTGCCTCTAGCTTACATATTTTTTGAGATTTGTGCATAGTATCAGTGAAGTTTCTTTAAAAGTATGCATTTAGTTGATTTAGTTATTTATTTGTGTGCATTCTAGCTCTAGCATTACTGCAATTCAAGCACAGCAAATGAAGCTAGCTTCAGCGCATGCTTAGCTCGTACAGGGCAATACACAAAACTCACTAAAGGCCCACAAAAATATTTAAATTCTAGAATAAATTCCACTAGGTTAAATTTACATCAATGTTTAAGGGGGTCTTTATCTAATTTAGTTAACTGAACATGACCTCACCACTGTAGTTGTTGGCGAGGTCATGGGATTGAATCCACCTTTAAATTTACAATATATGGTTATTAACTAGTGGCTTTGACTCAAATATTTGGTAAAAAAAAATTCATTTCTGGGTCAGGTATGTTAAAACCATGACATTCACAGAAGGTGTCTGCACACAACAATGTTTAACCTTGAAGGTTAAATAAGCTTATCTTCTAGAAATACACATCAAGTGTACTTTTTCTCACCCAATACCGAGTTGAAAGATGAAGGATAAAAAGGATGTAATATGCAAAAAATTGCTAATTTGAAAACCTGGAAGCTTATTTGTCTCACCCATAGGTTTGTAATGACAGAACAATAGGTTACAAAGAAATCCAAAATATATGTGAACTTGAACGAGTAAGCATATCCAATAAATTGCTAAATAGCAACACAGCTTTTGAAAACTTATGCTCAATGTAACCCTATCTTTATGGGAAACGCTTTAGTTAATCCATTTGGATTCTCTATTCTTATTATTGCATCCTCATATATATCCTTCATGACATTAATATATGCTACACTAACATCTTTCTTTTAAAAAATTCTCCATATAATTTCTATTGGGATTTTATAATAAACTTTTTCTAAGACAACGAATACCATGTGCAAATCTTGCTTCTATTCCCGATACTTTCAATTAATTGTCTAAGAAGATATATAGCTTTTATTGTCGACCTTCTAAACATTAATCCAAATTGATTTTCAATCTCTATAGTTTCGTGATATGACTTATAAGTTTAATACCCCTATAATTTACATAATTTTATATGTCTCTTTTGTTTTAATATAAGGGAATCAGCAAAGTACTTACCCTCCATTGATCGAGCATTTTTTTTCATTTTCAATATCAATTGAATAAATTTTAAGTCATTCAATACTTTATTTCTCTAGGCACTTCCATACCTCTATCAAAATATCATCTATCCAACTACTTTTTATTTTGCATCTTATTTAAAGTTTATTCTACTTCGGATGTTTGAATTCAATGATAAAAATTTAAATTTCTATAATCCTTTAATCTACTTAAATTGCCTAAGTTAAGTTTGTCAAATAAACCTTCGTTAAAAAGTTAATGAAAATACCTCTTTCATAGTTTATTTATTTTCTCATCATTCAATAATACTCTATTTTATTCATCTTTAATATATCTTATTTGGATATGATCTCTTGTCTTTCTCTCTCTAGCTTTAACTATTCTATAAATATCCATTTCCCCTTCTTTTATACCCATTTATCAATATAAGCGTTTAAAAATTTTATTCTTAGCTTCATTCACTGTTTTTTTAGCCTCTTTCTTGGTTACTATATACTTTATTTAAGTTTTTCTTATTCTTACAAGTGTATAATACTTTATAGGTTGTTCGTTTTTCTTCACTTTCTCCTATATTTTCTTATTCGGTCACTAAAATTCTTTATTTGATGGTGCGCGTCCTTTTAACTCACCGTATACACTCTTAGCTATCATTTTCAACTTTAATGTCATCTTATACAATGTCATTTTCAAATCACCAAGTATTTCTCCTAATACTTGTATTCCTATTCTCTCCTTAAATATTTTTTGTTTCTCTTTCTTTAACTTTCAACACTTAATTCTAAGAGTAATGCACATTTTCTTTCTATTGATACTATGTTTTAGGCACATATCCAATACTACTAATCTATATTAAGTAGCTAAGTTTTCTTTAAGGATGACATAAAATTTTTACAAATTTTTCTATCTTCTTCTTAGCCATATGTAAGTCAATTTACGACTTATTATTCACACTTTTAAAAGTGAGTGTTTTTCTCTCTTCTTAAAAAATGTATTAGCTTGTATAAGTTCATATATTATCACAAAATTCAATATAATTTTTCCTTCGTCATTTCTTGTTTCAAACCTATAACCTTCATTGACTCTATCATATTCTCCATTTTTCACTCCAACACGTCTATTTAGATCTCCTATTAAAATCATTTCGTTTAGCGGAATTTTTTGCAATACATCATCTAAATCTTCTCAAAACCTAGATTTAGTATTTACATCCAATCCTACTTAAGGTGCATATATGTTAATTACATTAATAATTTCTTTTACCACCATTATCTTGAAAGATAATCCTATCGCTCTTTCTATCTACTCCTACTACTTCATCCTTTAGCAAACTGTATACAACAATATCTATTTCATTTCTTATTTTACTTCTTCCTATATATCATAACTTAAAACAAGTTTTATATCATCTTTGTCTTCTCTTCTGCCTATTTTATCTTTTGTAAATATAAAATATTAATTTTTCTCCTAACTATTATATCTACTACCTGTATTGTTTTACCAATGAGCGTTCATATATTTCATATTTCAAATCTTCGATAATCAATTTTCCTATAGTATTTGTTCTTATCAAACATATGGTGTGAGAACTCTCAACACTGTACTTAAATTATCATGAAGATGTAACGGTCCTTGTCGAGACGTTATAGTAAGACTCTACAATGCATTCCTTCCAGAAAATAACTTAGCATTAGCACAATACCTTGATCCATTTATTGAACATTTATTTGAATTCAATGTTGGCTAGCAACCTAACGCAACTTTCACCCTTTTTCATCAGAGTTTAGGATCGGCATCGGCGGATTTAAAATTAATAATTTTCCTAAAATATGACTTGGATATTTTTCAGGAATTTAACCACACAATGAAATCCATAGCGAAAGAAATTACACCCAGTAAGTAAATCACAAAAAATATTACACCATGATCGAAGTTTCGATATTTGGCAATTCACTTATAGTGCCTATGGAAATATCTTTAAAACTAGTATGCAATATTAATACTTTTTAAGAGTGATAATCATTATTAACCCATAATTAAAAGATAATTACCAATAAATTATGTATAATTATCAGATAAAATTCATTTAGTTTCTTGTAATTATTACAGTCTAGTGTAATAGTTATGTTTACTTAGTTAAGGATAGAGATAAATGCCTATCAAAAGCTAAAGTGGCTACTTATAGGGAATGGCCCATCAGCCTGCTCAAACATAAGATCTTCTTGTCACAGTCTTGGCTTAGGAATTTTTATTGATATCAAAGTTGAGGACATAGTACAGAATTTAACAAGTATCACAATGTTGCAGAAGCCCAACCGTAGACACACTTTAATCTCACCTAAATAAGGGTGGATATAGCCTATAGGTATAAAAATTAAAATTAACCTGAGGCATACCGTTCCATTATAGAAAAATACCATGCAGACTCCAAAACTTTTTTCTCATACAATAAATGTGGCCAATTTCATGGAAAATCAGAAAGATTAAGCATTTCAGAGAATATTAGAAGAGTTAAGCAATTGATTATTTGAAGAGTTAATCTATTGATTAGGAATCTTCTACTCCTTAGGTGGTAAATGTTTTTGTAACAAAAAGTTTGACTCTGCTTAAGACCTATAGACGGGTGATCATAACTTCAACTGGAAATATTTGCTTCCTGATTTTGAGGGAATATGAGAGAGAAAAATACCAGACATCATTCAAGCAACCTTTACTATCTTGAATATTAAAGTGAAAGTGTGACTAAGTACTATTTGTGCTAACTAGTAAGCAAAAATGTATCAAACTAGGAGTTCATTACAATTCATGAAAAACGTCGAATCGCCTCCGCTTCAGATATGAAGTCAAAAAATAACCAGATGCATTGTGATCACATAGTTAAAAGATCACAAGTAAATGAAGGATCTGCACACTATCATGATAGTATGACGAATCAAAAGAAATGAACTCAGAAGTCAGATCTGATCAAAAAAAAAGCCACATCGTTTGATTGAATTCGTTTCAAGCGAGATACTGACTGAGGCAGAACAGCCAAGGGACTGATGCAGAGCAGCGCGTGGAAATAAGGAAGGAATAAGTGCGTGCCTGGGGGAAGTGAATCGAGAAGGGAGAGCGCAGTGTCGACTAGGGCTCGAAGCCTGGAGGTCTTCTCTTCCGGATCCCGTGGGAAATAGGTGTCGCGTATGCGGTAGAGCTCGTCGACAGCCGCCAAGGCACTCGAGATCGCTTCTCTCTCCTCTTCGCCCCCGACGCTGCTCATCTCTCCGCGAGCGAGACAGATCGAGCTGTGACGGCCTAAAGGGACCTTGCTACGAGTTTTTTTTTTTTTTTTCAGCAAGAGCAGACACACTCGAAGAACTTGGAGTTAGCAGAAATAAATAATTGGAAAAAAAATTATTTTTCTACAAGAATAATTACTATTTTTTATTTCCATTAGAGTTTATTGCATTATGCACATTTTAATTTTAGCTAATATGTGCAGATATATTTGTCCCTACTTTCTATGAAAACAAGGTGCATTCAAAAGTTAAGGTTGCGTTTAGTTTCCTCATTTTTTATTTTTATTTTTTAAAAAAATAAAAATAAATATGAAAAACATTGTTTGGTGAGTATTTTTCATGTTGATTTTATAAAAAAATAAGGCTTAATTTGATTGAAAAATAGAAAATATTAAAAAGTCATTTTTTAAAAAATAAAAAATATGGTAAAAATGAAAAATGAGAATGAAATCAAACGCAGCTTAAGTTTACGAGGGAATGGATTGCTTCCCGACTTTGAATGGACATCTTTACATTTGTATGCTATTGGTTTTTATTTTTATTTTTCATTGTGTCGCTGAAATGTTATTTATTTGTCATTATTCTTATTCCACATGCATCGGTTTATATCTCAGTTTGATGTTCATTCACCATTAAAAATCAAAAGGGAGTATTTTATTATTATTTTTATCAAAAAATTATTTTAAAAATAAATAAATTAGCACCCTAATATATTTCTCATCCCAAAAGTACTCTTATTCTAGCATTGGCATTGTTGTTTATTAGCTATGTCATAATTACAATGTATTAAGCTAAATATGTTTAATATATTCTTTTAATTTAATTTGATCAAAATTATTATATACAGATTAGGTTGACATCAAAATATACTATAATTTGATCAATCATTTCAATTTTATCTGAATCACCTTAAAATTATCATATATATATATATAATAGCAACTATATATAACAATATTGTTATAGTAGATATATAATAGCTACTATAATAATTTTAAATTAATTTAGGTCAAATTAAAGTGATTTTGTTCACGTTTAAATAATTTTGATTGAATTATTAAGTATTTTAATATAAGAGTGCTCCATGTACAATAATTTTTTTCCTTTTGATAATTCAAATATCAAATTTTATACAATTAATCTCAGAAGTAGACGATCTCTACTAATTTACCTATTAAGTAAATTTAAAGTGCATCTTAAGTACTTACACAATTCAACCTCTAATATAGCAATTTTACTCGATACTACAATAACTAATATTAAAACAAAAGGTATTTTTAAGCTGAAAAATATATTAGAAAGTTGTTTTGACCTTTTTTAAGACAAAAAAAATATTTTTGACGAGGATGATAATTAGGGGCGGTGTTCTTTTAATTTTTGTTCTTTATTAATAGCTATTTTTTTTAATAATGTAATTAATTAACTTTTTACTGACTTAATTAATTTGAGAGGTTAGTGACCCTCCTCTAATTCGCCTACAGCCCACCAAACAAATTCAGAAGTGCTCATGGTTTTGCACCTAGCAAGCAACCTCCACAGCTAATCTCCCATTATGAACGTGCCCCCATTGAAATTCAAACTATGATACTCAGAATATCTATCAAACTTCTTTCCATTGTTAATTTTTATACTTACTTTATGTGATAATGGTATTCATTATTTTATTTCTATGTTATATATCTTATATAATAAAATTGTCTTTAAGTGCGGTTGACAAGACCTTCAAGATATGGCATACGGCAATTTTATTGGTATCGTAGATAATTTATCAATTTAGGTCAATGAATTTAAATGTTTTAATTTTTTATTTGTTTGTGCGACTACCAGCAAAATATATTTTAGAAATTGGAGATCGAAATATATCCAATTTTTAATTAACCATCAAAATATATTTGTCTCTAATTAGAGATCAAAATTAAATTTAATTTATAAATTAGAAATCAATTTTTAATTCAGTCTGACCGAATTAAGTTTGATCTATAATTAGAGACTGATTTTTTATATTCGATCTCTAATTTAGAGATTGAATTAAATTTTGATTTCTAATTAGAGATGAACCTTCAATTAGGTCTCTAAATTAGAGATTAACATTTATTTGATTTCTAATTAGAGATGTACCTTCAATTTAATCTTTAAATTAGAGATTGACTTTTAATTTAATTTTTAATTATAGATCAGTTTCTAATTGAGAGATCGAATTAAATTTCAATCTTAAATATTTTATTTAGTTATTTATCTTACCGATCTCTTTCTTCAATTTTTATCCAACAATATTTAGCAATCAAATTAAATTTCAATTATTAATTTTAATGATTGATGTAAACTTCGATCACTAACTTGTGAGACCGATGAAAATTTGATCTCTAAATTATGGACCGATGGATATTTGAGTCTCAAATTAGAGACCATTTTATTGTCGATCTCAAAAATTTTAATCAAATTTAAGAAAATAATCTCTAAATTATCAGAAGTCTAAGTAGAGATTGGAGAGGGGAGAAGAGATTGGAGAGGGCATGCTAGAGGGGAGAAGAGATTGATGGGTAATGAGGCTTGAGAAGACTCTTCTCCATTTGATTCGAAGGTGGAACATTCTTCTTACTTCCAAATTGTTGAGGGTCTTTCCTCCTCCTCAATCCTTGAGGTAGAGACTTCAATCACCTTCTCTTCTTCTCCTACTTGGATCATTGAGGCTTCATGGAATTTGTCAACTTGCTCCATAGCTCCTTGGCATCCTTGAATTTTCCTTTCCTAGCCAAGATGTCGTTAGGTAATAAATTAACCAACATTTTGGTTACATTATCATTTATATCTCATTTCTCCAATTGTTCCTCGATCCACTTCTTTTTCACTGCAAAAAATACAATCATTAGCGACGAATTTTGCGACGAATTTAAAAAAAAATTTCGTCGCAAAATAAATTTGCGACGAATTTGGCGACAAAAAAATTTTCGTTGCGGATAAAGCATCGCAAATTTTAGTGACAAAAATAGAAATTCGTTGCATATTTTGCGACGAATTCCAATTTTCGTCGTAAAATTCGTCGCAAACTTTGTGACGAATTTCAATTTTCATCGCAATGAAATAAATATTCGTCGCAAACTTTTGTGACGAATTTAGGGTTTTCGTCACAATATTTGCGACGATTTTATTTTCGTCGCTAATTTTCGCGACGAAAAAATAAATTTGTCGCAAATTTTTGCGACGAAAAAATAAAATTCATCGCAAAAATATACGACGAAATTTATTTTTGTTGCTAAATCCATTGCAAATATTTGCGACGAAAAAAAATTCAGCGCAAATATTTGCGACGAAAACCCTAAATTCGTCACAAAATTAAAAAAATTCGTCGCAAAATTCGTCACAAAATTTAAAATTTAA
>JBAMHZ010000112.1:4668572-4679381 GCA_037177395.1 Alpinia galanga | reverse complement strand
AAAAGTTTCATTCTTAACTTCACTTATTACTTTCTTAACTTCTTTCTTGGCTATTGTATACTTTTTTAAGTTTTTCTTATTCTTACAAGTGTATAATACCTTATAAACGTTTTTTTTTTAATTTCTTCTATACTTTCTCATTTTACCACCAAGATTCTTTATTTGGTGGTTTACATCCCTTTGACTCATTGAATATACATTTGGCTATCATTTTTAATTTTAATGTTATTTTATCTCATATCATATTTAAGTCATCATATATCTCTTTTAATATTTATACACTTATCCTCTCTTTAAATATACTTTTTTCTCATCTTTTAACTTTCACCATTTAATTCTACGAGTCATACATGTTTTTCTTTTATTAATACTATACTTAAGGTGTATACCCAGCACTACCAACCAATGTTGGGTAGTTAAGTTTTCTTCATAAATAGCTTTATAAATTTTACATATCTTTCTATCTTTCTTCCTCATTATAAGAAAGTCAATTTATGATTTATTATTCTCATTTTTAAACATGACTAAATGTTGTTCTCTTTTTTTAAAAAATATATTAGCTAGTATAAGTTCATATGCTATTGTAAAATCGAATATATTTTTTCCTTCTTCATTACTTATTCCAAACTCATAACCCCCATATATCATATTATATTCTTCATTTTTTATTCCTACATAACTATTTAGATCTTCTCCTATTAAAATCATTTTGTTTGATGAATTTTTTTATAATACCTCATCTAAGTTTTTCCACAACCTAGTTTTAATGTCTTTATCTAATCCTACTTGAGGTGCATATATGCTATTTATATTAATAGTTTCTTTCACCACTACTATTTTAAGAACTATAATTCTATCTCTTTTTTTAAATTACTTCTACTACATCCTTTAATGAATTGTCTATAATAATAACTACTTCATTTCTAATATTACTCTTTCATGTGTATCATAACTTAAAATTTGAGTTCTCTATTATTTTTGCCTTCTTTTCTACCTATTTTATCTCCTATAAAGATAAAACATTAATTTTTCTTCTAATTATAATATCTACTAATTTCATTGCTTTACCAGTAAGTCTTCCTATGTTCTATGTTCCAAATCTTAAACAAATAATTTTTCTATAATATTTATTTTTGTCTAACATATGGCATGAGAACTCTTATATTTTTAACACTATATTTAGTTTTCATGAAAATATAGCAATCCTTGCTAAGAGGTTATAGTTGAACCTTACAATGTATTCCTTTCAGAGAATAATCTAACATTAGCACAATAATTTGATGGATCCATTTATTAAAAATTGTCCAAGTTTAATGGTAATTGACAACCTAACACAGCTCTTACTCTTTCTCATATGAACTTTTTTTCATCCGAACTTGGGACCAATCAGGGTGGGTTTGATGATAACTAAATCAAATAGAAAATAGTTTTTATTTGATAAAAAATGACTAAACTAAATAGGAAATATATATTTTTTTAAAATATTATGATTAAATTAAAGATGAAATATATTTTTAATGGATGATGATTAAACTAAAAAATAAATATATTTTTTTTGATGGATATTGATTAAACTAAAATGAAAATATTTTTTATGAATGATATCTATATTAAATTAGAAAAAGATATGATATTTTTTATTTTTATGAAGAAGCTGCTAATATGTATGAATTTGTGAGAAAAATTAATTAAATGTGAACAATTTAAAGTTATCAACTAAATTAATAAATTTTAATTTTTGAAAAGAGGAATTAAATTTATACCTAGATGATGTGAGATTCGTTGATAATAAAGTGACCTAAGATGAAAATACTCAATTTTCTCTTCTTTTGAATCTAGAAGAGACAACTGATTTATTGCAAATTAAAACGTGAAAGTACAATTAAATCTATTTAGGAATTATGACTCTTGGTTATGCCATGTTTGCAATTGGAAAGCCAATGCACAATGATCGTTGCCCATTGTGATGAGCTAGTGATGATGATGCCTTGTAAGGAGCATGCAACTAAAAACAACAAAATAAAACCAATAAGAATCTCATTGTGCTACCATAAATGCTCGTGACAATGCAACACAAATTTACTATGCTATTTATTTTTACAAAATTTCTTTTCTCCTCTTTTTTCACAAAATTTCCCTTTAAATCTAAATTTTTATGGCAATATGTTTTTCTCAAATTTTTATCTTTTTTTTTTATTCTTTACTTTTTTTCTCACTCTCTCGATCTTTTTTCTTTCTCTCTCTCTCTCTACTAAGAGAATGATGAATAATAGAAATAATTAGTATCAATATTAAACCACTAGACTTCTACTTTTGATACCAAATGACGAAATATTTATAATAAGGGACAAAATAAATGAAACGAACAGAGCAAGAACTCTTATATTAAAATACAGAACTCTAGATTTCTTTTATAGACTTACATAATAATAAATATATAAATAAATATTTTTTTAAAATAAAATAAGTTAATCTTAATGTGGATTATAATTATTCTCTGTATATTATTAAAGTAAAAAATAGTAATTACTAAATAATAAAAATTAAATCTCTAATTTATTATAAATACATTAACCTTGAATGTTTTTTAATTTCTTTTCATTTACTACAGATGTGTTGATCTTGAATATTTTTTATTCTTGAAGTTTTTTTTTATTTTTTTATTTTATATGAATGAACCAATCTAAAATTTTTCATTGATTTATTTTCTTCACAATTATTTTTTTGTACAATACTTATTTCTTTATTTGCATTGAACAATAATAATTTTTTAAAAAATTATAGATATGATAATACATTTCATAAAGCATAAAGCTATTAATGTTGATGAAGAAAAATCCAATAAATATTATTATAATGTCCTCAAAATTATTTGTATATTTATTGGTTTATACCTTATAATATAACATGTTGATTTTTTTTAATCTTATAACTAAATATAATGAAAAATTAGATTAGAAAATTCACAACAAAAGAGTTAGAAATTGAAAATATATTAAATGAAATTAATTTAACTTTCCACGAGAGGTATACTTAAATGACTAATGTCAAAAACTTTGAGACCATCTCTTGTGAAAGTATAGAGTATAATAAAGTTTTATGGTTAGCTCAATTGGTAAGTATATCAGGTAACTTTTAAGGGGGCATGGATTAATTCTTGAGGACTCCCTCCTTCACACTTGTCACTTGAGTCTTGATTTATTTTCCTTTTTAGTAAGGGCAGCTGATGGAAGCTACTAATGTGATGCGGTTCCATTTTTTTTATTTGTGCTTAATACAATGATTTTATATTTTTTACTTGTGCTAGTGCTTATTGGAGTCAACCAAGTGACGAGTCTTGGATATTAAAATTAAATGAGCTTAATTTCCACTTAGGTTTTTCCGATAGTTTAGAAAATTAGGAAGACATAGACTTATTAGATTGCCGAAGAAAAACATGTACCAATATATCCTGTGTTTGTTATAATTTCTGGTGATATAATACAATTTTCATTTTACTCTTATTTTAGTGCAGATAGCAGTCTTGGATGAGAAGAGGAGCTCTTGAAGAAGGATGCATTGAAAATGTGTATAAACCTCCATACTTGGTAGTCTTGAGATGTAATATACTTTTTGTAAATGAGATGTAGTATTCAAATTATATTATATTGTTTGATGTTTGTATTGTGTTAAAGTGGGGATTCAATATTATAAACATTTAATGTAACCATGTAATATATTTTTGTTAATTTTCTATTTTTATTTAAAAAATATTTTTTTTATTATTTCAAGGATCGTGATGGGCACTCTTTGATTATGTTAGGGATCATGCCTAGCACAACCCATGGTTGTGCTCGGCTCGGCACTACACGTAAATGGGTTGATTGAGACTATATATATCATGTCTAGCCCAATTAACAGTCATTTTAACACCTCTAGGACACCATATTATGTGGTTCAACACCTCTAGCTAAAATTGAGAGGTCGCAACTAAGGGAAAACTTTATGTGAAAAATTTTGTTTGTATTCTCTACTCTCTTGATGATACTTAAGTTGCATTACTTAATGCAATTATATTACGCTTAAAAACTCAAACTCCCTCTGCTTCCCGTGTGATAAAATACTATTTATCATACTTCTCCATAACGTCTCTACTAATTTTATATAAAAATTGCTCAAAGTGGATAAGCTGTATAATTGTTTAAGAGATAAAAAAGCACTTTTATATCGGGAATTGCTTCTATATCTGTTGCACTTGATGTTGGGCCTGGATATCAAGCTCTGTAATAGCTTCATTATGCTTCTTATATCAAATAGGAAAACAAATTGGAAGTTTAAATCCATCTCTTATGTGACACAGCCCCTTAGAGTGAGAACACAGTCAACTAAATTGTAAGGAAGCTATGGGCATAGTCAACTGTGACACAGCCTCTACAAGCTCGATACAAGTTCCTTTCTTTTGAACATCTAACCTAAGGTTACTTTCTCTTTTTTTAGTTTGGTGCATTACTCGAGAGGCCACTTGAGTTAAATGCCTAAACCATACAATCTAAGGCCCTCTAGGCAATAAAATATAAGCGGATAGGGGTCAATTTTTAAAGAAGATATAATTCTGAGCCATTTACTGATCCTCTCTTTGTACTTGCCATCTGAATTTTAATGTATTCCCCTTTGGGGACAACTGAGGGGCTGTTAAAAACTGTTAATACAGCGATTCCACGTTTCTCTAGGCAATAAAATATAAATGAACGTTTGGTTTCTTATGGCCCTCTAGGCAATCAGCAGATACCTTGCCCTGCTCTTCAAAATTCTCTTGCTTCCTTCCTTTGTGTCCTTCAGTTGAGGTTGAGGATGTTAACAAATTTCATGTCGATTCTGAATTGGTGCTTGGCTGAGCTTAGCTGGATAAGGTGGGGGTGTTGTACTTTGAAGAGCTGGGAAATTATTGAATTTGCCAAGCATTTTGTAGACCTGTGATGGAAGCAATTCTTGATTCGTGTCCAAGAAAGCAACCATAAAGCTATCCCTTTGCTCAAATTCTTAACACTTTGGCAATAAGATTAGAATCTAAAAGTTCTTGATAAGTGACCAACATCTTTGATTCTAGCTATCTTCCATCCACCATTGGAACCATGTCACCTCACATCATTTACGATTCCGAATCCGATGAGCCACCAAAGGCCACTGACGCCACCGCCGCCGCCGCTGCCACTGCCACCTCCGTTGCCGCTTCCCCCATCACCAACACAGTCATCGCTGCCTCTAAAAGGAGGGGTAACAGCCACAAGAGGTCCCTTCATGAACACCTAGGAGGAGGAAAAGGTAAGACACTCCATTTGTTTTCCTGCACAATCTCAAGTAGTTTGTTCCTGATGCCTGTTCTTGCAGTTGCTGATGTGCTGCTATGGAAGAACAAATACTTATCGGCCGGGATCTTAACTGGTGCGACGGTCATATGGTTCATGTTTGAGGTGGCTGAGTACCATTTTCTTACACTTATGTGCTATGCCACCATCTCGACAATGCTTGTGATATTCATTTGGTCTAATTTTGCAGTTCTAACTGATAGGTAACATTCATTCCAATTATCTATAACATATTTTCTTTCCTCCTCTTCACTCCCAAATCATAATTCCCGTCCATACTGCAGAAGTCCTTCAAGAATCCCTGAGATCATTCTATCTGAACCTGCCTTCAAAGAACTAACATTGTCCTTGCATTCCAAGATAAATCGATTCGCGTCTATCCTTCAAGATATTGCTCGAGGAAAAGATCTCAAGATATTTCTCTTGGTACATGAATTGTCATACATGTTACATTGTATGTTCTAGGCCTGTGCTTGCTGAAACTGTCTCCTTCTTCAGGCAATTGCCTTACTTTGGTTGGTTTCTGAAATAGGAAGCTTTTGCAGTTCTCTGAGCCTCTTATATCTGAGTAAGCATTCGATCGTTGACAAACAAACTTCACGTTCAGCCTGGTAAAACAAGGCATTTGTTATATATATTTTGTGTGTGTTTTAGGTCTTCTTTGTGCCCATACACTGCCAGCATTGTATGACCGATACGAGGATGAAGTTAATAATTTAGCAAGGAAAGGGAGCCGCGATTTGCAAGCGTTTTACGAGAAGATAGACTCCAAGTTTCTTAACAAGATTCCTAGAGGACCAGTGAAGGAAAAGTTCAAATAATTTGCAACGTTGGAGTGCTATATATATATTGTGACAATGGTATGTTGTTGTTATTGATTTAATATTCGTTAAACTCTGCTATGACCGATTCTCGTTACTATTTATTGGCAGCTGAAAATAAATATATGGTGAAAATAAATCATAACAAGTGTGTTCCTTCGGCAACAAGTAACGTTTTCCACAGAATTTCAATAGCAATAAAAGAACATTTTCCACATTTGAAACCGAAGAGAAAACTGATAAATTATAGTATCACTGCTCAATATCTCGAAAGTATATATTTGTGCAAAAATAACCAGATAATTCGGATCCTTAAAACTCAACTAACGCATTAGTTTCATAAGAATGTCCTAATTCACAATCCTGAGCTAAATATCTTAGAATATTATAAATTTTACAAGTAATATTTACCGCACTAATATTGAAATACTCGAATTTTTAAGATAACGCATCTAGTTTTGTAGAAAGTAAATCAATGACACTTACCTTATACTTACATAGTGCACGAGTAGTGTTCCCTATTTCAGTTGCCCATTGGTAATAGTTTAGTGCAACTCTTTCGATAATATCGAATGTTTCATCTAGTATTTTGTTTATAAGAGCTCTCCCTGCAGTAGAATCTAAAGAAACTTTAGAGGAATAGGAGATACTATTGTAAACAGTGTGGACGATGAGTCATTTCTTCAATCCATGATGAGGGCACTACTGTAGTAATCTCTTAAATATGCTCCAAGCTTCAAATAAGGTTCCTTCATCTTTTTGTGTGAAGTTTGTAATTTAGTTATGAAGATTTGCAGTTTTACTTGGAGGGTAGTACTTATCAAGGAACTTTTGTTCACATTGGTCCCATGTGGTGATACAGTTTGGAGAAAGGGAGTGTAGCTAAGCCTTGCTTTGTCCCACAGTGAGAAAAGAAAGAGTCGTAACCTGATTGCATTTGCAAAAGCTCCATTAAGTTTTAAAGTTTCGCAAATTTTTAGAAATACCTCTAGATGTAGATTAGTCTTCCATAGCTTCTCCTCCAAACTGATTTTGCTGAACCATGAAAATTAGAGCAGGCTTGAGTTCGAAATTATTTACCTCAATGGTTGGCCTTCTGATGCTTGATCTCAATCCTATTATATTCGGGGCAGCATAATCTTTTAGTAGTTTATCTTCTTGAGTTGCCATTATGAATGCTAGAGTTTCTTCAAGTTATTTTTGAAGGTGAATTCTTGCAAGGAGAGTCCTTTCAATTTTAGGGTCAACTTCCAATAAATCTCCGTACTTATCCGATCTGTGCATACAAAAGAAGAAACTTCCAAGAAGTAAAATGGAAATGAAACAAAATAAAAATAATCACAAAAGAAAAGAAAAGAAAATCTAAATTAACCAAATCTGTAAATAGTCTAATATTGAGCGCAGTCCCCGGCAACGATGCTAAAAACTTGATGCTCACAAAACATGTTACCCGCAAGTGCACGATTATCGTCAAATAATAAAATATTGATCCCACAGAGACTAATCAAGTATCAGATACTTATGGAAAGGAAGTTATCTAGAAGAATCAAAATACAAAAGTTCTATTTAGGAGAAAGCTTTTGGAGATAAATCTTAGGATTTCAGTTTCACCACACTAGCTATTAATTTGGTATTAAAGTTTTTTTTCCTTTTCTTAGTTTTTCTAAAGGTGGTAATTAAAGTATAACCAGTGTCCTCGGTCAAGTGCCCATTGATATGTCTACTAAACCCAATTTATGTCATCATTAATATTCAGTCATAGGGACCTTAAGGCAAGGGCACCTATCACAAGAACTCCGCAAGCTTCTCCTAAACCTACTACTAATATCTAACACAATTGAATAAAGTAGATGTTATAATTGGTAACCAAATAATCCTCAAAAGATTTTATTTACTTTTATAAGTTTAGAATGAAGGGACCTTAAGCTAAAAGAACCTATAAAATGTTCACTTACAAAGATTGAGGGAAAGATAACTGATACCGCTATATTTTCATTTCATAGTATAAAATAAGAGAAAGGAGAATGACCAAACAAAGTCCACATGACAACTCTGAATGTTTGGAGCTAATGGAAGAAAGGTTGAGTCGAATGAGAGAGACTCAATTGAGAATATAGTTATCAAACCAAGTTAGATTGACTTAGCTCAGGAAAGGTCGACCGAGCCGAAGTAAAATGGCTCGGCAGTCAGACAAATCCCCAAGCCAAAGTCAAATGTCTCGGCAGTCAGGCAAATCCCCTAGCCAAAGTCAAATGACTCGGCAGTCAGGCAAATCCTCAAGCCGAAGTTAAATGGCTCGGTAGTGAGACAAATCCCCGAGCCTAAGTCAAACAACTTGGCAGTCAGGCAAACCCCCGAGTCGAAGTAAAATGGGTCGGTAGTCAGGTAAATCTCTAAGCTAAAATTGAATGACTCACTGTCGAGGACAGAAGCACTGGGTCATATAAAAGTAATTCAACCAAGGAAAAGACGGTCGAGTCAGAGTGAAATGGCTCAACCATAAAGAGGGAAAATGCCAAATTTAATGGGAGCGGCTTGGCTGAGGTAAAAATGTTTAAACCAGAAGTCAGCCGAGAACAATCCAGCCATAAGGGGTGTCGCCGAACTAATGAGTAACAGCTTAACCACATATAAGAAGGATGCCTTGGGAGAATCATTCAGTATGGTCTAAGAGTTATAAGGGAGGGAGACTATATGAAAATGGCTCGGTATTACAGGAAAGGTCATGTCCTTTTTAGAAGGGGTTGTTGAGAGGTAACTCTCAAAAGTTGTTAAAGATTTGCCCCTACGAGGTTGTTGAGAGGTAAAGGGGACCACCACCCATGATAACAGTAAAAGGGGATGCCTTATACCATAACAAGAAAGATGCTTTTCTCTAACGGCCTAACAAGGACGTCGTACTGTGCCACCTGTCATTCCTACGATGATCCCATTTCATCAGATGCCTTCTTGTCAGGGAAGGAGGGGAGATTGTGGGAAAGAAAGGGTGGGAAAAAGATTCCTCCTCACATGTCAGGTCCCACGAATTAAAAATTTAATAATAATAATAAAAATAATAAATAAATAAAAATGGTAATTAAAAGAAAATAGCTTAGTAAATTACTAGAGATTTGTTAGGGCTTAAACGGACTTGTATGGCGGATTAGAGGGATAAATTGACAAGGTCTAGTAATTAAGAAATTATATTTATTTAACTAGAATTTAATAACCCTAAGATTTTTTTGAACGGGATAAATTATATATCTATATATTATCTTTTGAATGTTTCCAATTATCTTAAGGTTATAAATTAAAAACCCTACCTTTATTTATTTCTGCCCAAACCTTCCGCCGAGCCTTCTCCTCCCCGACTCCTTCTCACGCGACTTCCGTCGAGCCGCTGCTTCTTCATCCGATCGCCGGCACCCCTTCTCTTCCTCTCTTCCACCCGATGCCGAGGTCGCGAGTTCCCCCTTCCTTCTCTTCTTCCGTCGCACGCGCAGGCTCCGCCGTCCCTCCCTTCCGACGAAGCCGACGGCCGAAGCTGCCAATTCGACACCGCCGGAGCCAACTGGATTCTTCTCCATCGTCTTCAAAAGCTCGGAAGTAAGTACATCTTCGATTAGAGGCAAACGAGGGCTTCGATCGGCTTGATTTTTGGTTAGGTTTCAGCAGAATTGATTTCGGGAGATGGATTTGGTTCCCCTAGTTGTTTCTCGTGCACGGATTAATCGTTTTGAAGTGGTAGGGTAATCAGACTGTTGGTTTTGGTTGACTTTTGTTCGGATTCTTTCACTGATTTAAATGATGATTCCAATCAGGTTATAGTGGTGTATGAGATAACTCCGATTAGGGATTTAATGCGCGATTTGGTTTTGGATGGATCGTTTAACTCATCTCTGAGAATTTCATAGATTTCCTTGTGGTTTATTCGGTTTCGGATTTTGATGAGATAGAGAGGTTGTTGATAGGAACTAATATGTGAATTGGTGTAGATGCTGGAATTGATAGGTAAATGAGGTTTAATTGTTCATTTAATAACCAGTTAAATGTTTTAATGGAAATTTTCATAGTCAGCAGACATGTTGTAAATGTGCATGGGTATTGCCTATTTGAATGGTTTGATATCCAAATTTGACTTTAATTTCCGGATCGATTATGTTGCTACAGTCTAGCTAAAGAAAAGTTATATGTTCTGATAGGTTGAATGAAAAGCTGTATGTTCTGCTATCTGAAAGGTTGGATGAAAAAAAACTATATGTTCTGATATCTGATAGGTTGAATGAAAAGCTATATGTCCTGATAACTGATAGGTTGAATGAAAAACTGTATGTTTTGATGGCAATGCTCGCTGGTACTTTCGCTATGTTCCATATCAGTAGATAATTCCTGTGATATCTGTTATCAATCTACATGTCTAGTTAATTTTTTATAAAATCTTTCTTAATGGTTAAATGCTATTTAAATATGTTCTATTTTATCATCTACCTGTGTATGAAGTTAGATAATGCTTTATAATATTCTGTTTTATCATTCATCTGTATACAGAGTTAAATGCTGTCTTATAAAGTTCAAATGTATATGAAGTGACAGATATGACTGAATATGATAGAAATAATGTCCAACTGTATATGAAGTGACAGATATGACTGAACATGATAGAT
>JBAMHZ010000112.1:4646855-4659969 GCA_037177395.1 Alpinia galanga | reverse complement strand
AAGCAACTCCATTGCCCATCGTCTCATCGAGTGAGTACTATAGTCTAATCCTTGAACTCTAGGAGATCGGACGGTGGATAATAGAGGTCCTCACAGATGAGTTGCTATCAGATCAAAACTATATATATATATATATATATATATTTTGTTGCATAAAATATTCATTAATTGTTTTTTAAAAAAAGTAAAGGTAAAAACATCATTAATTATTGCTACATCAAGTGGCTCCATCCAGATTCTAAATTTTGAGTAAAAAGAGCTTTGAAATTTAACTATTGTTCTTAAATTAAAAACCTCAAACCTCCTCACTCACGCCCATAGTTTGAGCCTTTTGGTTTCATGAATCTCTCCAAAAACCTTGCATTGGAGTTGCCCTAAAAGAAACAAACTAAATTTCTATGGAAGAAACGCTAAATACCAAATTGCAAGTTGCTGAATAAAAGGAATAAACTAAATATCAAGGAAGAAACTCTATGATTATTTGAACTTGATTTGTCGAATAAACATTTAAGTTAGTATCACGTGTGTAGCGTATGCGACGGAGAAATTACTATTTCCATGAAAAAGGAAATGAATGTTATATCAAGATTAAAAGTATTTTTATTTTTTATTTTATTACGATCGAAAAACGTAATATCCTTGGAAAATAGACAAATTATAGGGGGTCAATAAAATTTTCTCCTAGAATTGATAATATTTTTTAATAGTTGGGAAACGGCGATATTAGTCTGATCTTTTTAATCCAGCGGCGCATCGTACTCTGCCTTTCTGCATTGATCGTCTACTAGACGCCGACGATGGCGTCTTCCTTCCTCGCTCCGCCGCTTCCTATCTTATCCTCGCTTCGCCAACCTCAGATTCATCCCCGCCGCGCTTCTTTCTGTCCTTCTTCCCTTACCGACGCACTCCTCCCGCCCTCGGATTCCCCCAGATGCAACAGTTGTTGCCGCCGCCGCCGATATCCCTCCCTTCCCATCCTCTGTTCATCCCTCAGTAGGCACAATACATCCCTTCCCCACACTCTCCGCTAATTGCTAAACTAATTTACTCAAAATCTCTAACTGATGGAACCTTCCGCTGGCGTGGTGTAGATTCCAGAGCGGCCTACGCGAGCGAGCAGGAGCGTAAGAAGAAGCTACTCGAGAGCTATGGCCTCGACCCCTCCGACTTCTTATCTCGCTCCGACAACGAGGTTTCTGTTTTTTTTTCTCCCCTCTACTTGCCTTTCTTTATTGCCCGTCGTGCTTGACTGAGCCATGGATGCATGCCGCAGCTCAGGAGGAGGAGGAGGAGGAGGAGGAGGGATCAAGGAGACGAGGTAGGAAAGGGTAAGCATGCGCCTCTATTGCAGGAGTCGAAGCCGCCTCTGCGTACTACACATAAGCTGCTTCAGGTACTCAACAAGAGAAATACCTTTCCATAATAAACTGTTCATTTTCAGAAAATGTGATTGGGCGGTAGGACATTACATAAATATTAGTTCCTATAGAGAAGATGGCTCTACATTGCACACTTGATATTAAGTGTCCGAAAAAGAATAAAACTAGGTGCTTTATGATGCCTTCGACTAACACACTGTTTAGGACTTTATTCTCGTCTTCCACGGCCTGATTTTGAAGGTACCTGTTGCCACCCCTAGCCTTGAGTTACAATTCTTTTGCATACACTCTACCCTTATCCTTTGGCGGTTTCTTGTCCTTAGGTACTCAACAATCTCGTCCATCCATTAAGTATATTCCTCTACTTCACAATCAAGAAACTCTTGTTTCTCAAGCTGTCAATCTCTTTATTTATCTCCTTCCATAATTCCTTTGATAATCTGGCGGCTAACTTAAATACTGCATCTTCTTTTGAGTTATCACCACGAGTGGTCGGTTTGGTAGTAAAGGAGTCAAATTATTCTATCAAGTTTTTAGCCCTGATTAAGTAAACTACCAAGGAAGCCTCTTTGGCCTTGGAACCTTCACCGATCTGTCTTGCAGCTAATTGAGCTCCATTAACATTTAATGCATTAAGGACTAAGTTCCATCTTATGGTTGTTAAAATCAACTTATACTGATACCAACTGCTTGAGTTAGATTGATTTAGAGTTTCCCGAAAAATGGATTCTCATGTAGACTGAGAAGCACAAAAACTATAAATTCACAGCTATTAGCTACAAATGTGTTTGATTCACTAGGAAATAGATTGAATCAAATGAAGTTCAATTAAATCGATAGTGAAATGGGACAGGATTGATTGGAATTTTTTCATATTGGGTTGGCTTTGTTAAACATAACTGACCTAACTTGACTTTTAGCTGATCTCAGTTTGAATCCTAGTTATAGCGCACTGTACTGAGAGAATCTTTGTTACTTGCTTGAATTTTAACTAAAATTACTAAACCTCATGAGATTCATATGAGCTCGAGTCTGATCATTCAATTTTGTCACTTTTGGAAGTCTGCCACTAGCTAGCCTATATGCATCATAGATTTCTCTTTTGCTTAGTGTTGACCAAGAGAGTCGTGATCCACATTGGCCTTAAAATCTCTTCCTATAAACTCAATCAGGTAGGTTTGAGGTTTCAGTTAAACCATATAAGATATGATATTGAAAAAGATTCTAATTTTAATTACTAATATATCATGATAACTTTATACCAATTGTTATTTATTATTGATAGGCATATATGTATATTAATAATCTAATATCAATTTATAATTAGAGTTTAGCAAATGATAGGAATAATTTGATATTACTAATCTAGAAATGATGGTAATGTGATATTTTTAATAACATTAGTTGCCAAAGCATCGGACTTGGCTTTACTGCTAGTAACTAGGAATTTAAACTTCAGTGTAGAGCATTGTCCTCTATGTTACCCTTCAAGCTAAGCAATAGTAGTTTTGCTGCTCTGCTTTATTACTATATTACCCTACTCTAATACTTTTACCATCTTGGGAATGACTGAAGGGAAATTCCCCATATCTAATGCTTGGACCAACTTAGGGTGGACAAGCATCCATTTCATGACCCATTTTTTGTTATCCCATTTGAGTCCACCCTAAGTTGGTACAAGTATTAGCTACCAAAAATTTTCCTTCGGTCATTCCCATGTCAGTAAAAGTGTTAACTACAGGGAAATATCCCTTTGGTCATCTCCTCGTACCTAATATTGGTTCAACTATTAACTACAGGGAATTTCCTTCAGTCATTCCTGTCTTATTTGGTGTGAATTTTCATACTGAGTGTTTGCTTCGCACTGAAAATGTCTTATTTTTTGCGTAACTGGGAGAGTAGAATCTGAGTGAATTAAAGAGGGCATACTAAATTTGAAAATGCACATACTTCTTGGCATCAAAGCTTAATGTTCATTTTTTGGTTTTGACAAAAGTAGGATTGTATTATATTTCTTTACTTAACTCTCATAAATAGAATCGGCTTTTTAATACCATGTTGAAATGAAAATTATTCCTTTTGAAATTACTAAGCAACTTTACATGCACACTTCTAGTCTTACATATTTACAAGTGAGTCAATGACATGCTGCCTAGATTTCTAGATGAACTTGTTGGAGAGCTTGCTCACAAGTCTCTAGTATGTGGTCTACATTCCTTAAGCTAAATGATATATTTGTGTAATAGCACACACCTCTACCAATAAGAAGGTTAACATTTCATATGTTGACACCGTTTGGTCAATCTAAGCTAAAGGATATTAATAAAACTACTAGTAATCTTTGAACCTTTTCATCTATAATGTACCTTTGTTCCTTGGCTAATTTATGGGATTTATATTGAACTAGAGGGTAATTTTCCATACTGTGGTTGGTGATGCTCGAATATCTCTTGTTTATTCTCGACAAGTCCTTGATTCACTAGGTGAAAACTTCCCAAAGCTCCTTGAATGGGTCTAGTATCTGTACATTGTGCACCTTTTCCTACTTGTTGCCAAAATGTACTGTCTTATTCATTCAACTAGGGATCAACTCCCTCTCCCAAGGTTATTCCATGGGTTCAAGTTGCATAGCAACCCTCGGTAGTGTACAATTGGATACCATAGTAGTGCATTGTGCAAACTTTTATTGTGTGTTTCCTACATGGAAGAAAACTAGGAAGAAGATAAGTTGATATAAAGGTTTCTTCAGTTGTACGTTTCCTCTATTCCTTTAACAGGAAAAGCTGAGGGAACGAAAAGACTGGAGAAATCTTTCCCCAGCTTCCTTCTATATTATTTCTGTCCAATTTGGGAGGAAAAAGTGTGGAATGAAATTCAAATTCGAGCTTAAAATATTTATTTTTTTCAAATATATTTTGATATATGACTTTCTTTTTCTTATTTTTACAAATAAAGTTTAAAATTATTTTCCTCCTTTCCTTTCATCAAAGGATTTTAAATCAGAAGGCTTCAGCAGAAGATCATCTCCAAGGTTTGCCAAACTGGTATGGTTGGCTGTTGGAAGCTAGAAAGAAGAATAAGGAAAGGCAGCAGCAGGAGGGATGAAAGACATTCGCCCTTTCTTCACTCGTTGGGTGCAATAGTCATACACTTATAAAGGCAGGGGTGGGGGGTGGGGTAGAGCTTCTCAATGACACTAGTTACAAGAGGCACATATTGACATCTCTATTGCTGGTTTATATTAGCAGGATTAGTCTATTAGGCTAGTCCCACTTGTTGACCTTTGATTGGTTAATGTGTTTGCTATCTATTCCACCCTTCCAGAGGGGAGCAATCTCCTATCCAAGTGTCACTTGGTGACAGGCAGGTAAAAGGGGAGTGTAGCTTATTCCTAGTCCAAGTGCTGACCTGTATTTTATGTTTAGCTATTCTTTACTAGCTAAACTTTCCTTGAGTTTGGTTTCTAAATTGTCTTATCTAAATCCAAATCCGAATCTTTTTTAGCAAATCTAATCGATTAGGGAGTTGAATTACACTGAATGCAAGATAGTGGCTAATCCTGATCCCAACTGCACATTCTATCTTGAAACTTTCACAAAACTAATGCCTAATAATGACAAGGGTGGTACTATTGTATCAGAACTAGTAAATTCGTTTTCCTTTCGCCATGGAAGAAAGACCCCCCTAAAAAGCAGCCTTTGTAAACATGCTTCAGTTAAGTATAATCCAAAGAATTTAGAAAAAAGGTAAAGATTGCACATTTATCTGGGTAAGTGTCTAAATGATTATACATAATCAAATAATATTCTTGTTGGGATAATGATTTTCTGGCGAAGCACTTTTTTTTTTGCTCCTGGTTAATCTCTAAAGAGAGGATTAGAGATAGATAGGATCAAGAGATGAGAGGAAGGCCTACAGTCTTCCAGGGGTAATACTACTTTTTTAGAATCCTAACTCTAAAAAAGGTGCTGTAATTGATACCATGTACATTTGTTGGAAGGATTTTTTATTGTTTATATTATTGAGATAACAATTATATATGTATATATAGGCTCATAGTAAACCTCTAAACCTAGGAGTATTATTATGGAACTAAACGTACTACACTAATAACCTTATTAATTTAATTCCTCTAACAGCTGCAATTTGTGATCGATACTAACAGCTGGAATTTTAAGTTTTGTCCTACTTCTGGGCTTCTCTACAAAATTCATCACCACAGACCACTCATAATCTGAGGGTCTCTGTGCTGGTCAATGCTAGAACTGAAAAATATTAGCCATGCTGCCATTATGGTTGGAAAATTTATTGGATCTGGCACTTTACTTTCTAATTTGGTTTCTCTGGATACTGAAAATAATTTTTGACCTAGGTGTTAGGAGGAAAAGCTCGTAGGAAGAAGTTGCTTTCATCAAAAGGCATGGATGTACGTCCAATGATGGAAGTTGTAAAGGGGGCAGCCTTTGACATTTTACAGGTATGAGATTGCTGCACTTCGTTGATATTCTCTTTAGTATGCAGTACTCTGTTTAGTGCTTTTTCATAGAAGAGTTCCAGTGCAACACATATATACCTGTTAAAAGTGTAATGGTAGTTGTGAGATCTAGAAGCTTAAGCTTTTCAATCAAGTTGTTTCCTAAAGAAATGATTGGAATATTTAGAACAGGCTACAAATTCTTGGTCTTCTATGCTATTACATGTTTAAATGCTATGCATACGGGCTATTTTCATATGACCATTCCATCATTGGCTTGCTATATCTTCTCTTTAGTTCCATCAGTCAATTTGAATTCAATTCTTGGTCTTCTTGCTAGGGGGATGGCAAAATATAGCATAATTTTGGACTGGTTCTATTAATTTAAGCTTTTACTCTAGTTGATGCTCCCTCAAAAAATTATCCCTATTCAACAATGAGATTGATTTGATAGTTTCTTTGTGTTCTTAGGTGGCTGGTGGTTGCCCTGCATCACTAAGGCCAGGATGCTGGTTAGACTTATACAGTGGAACTGGAGCTGTTGGTATTGAAGCTATCAGCCGTGGATGTTCAGAGGTATATACTTGAATAAGCAATATACATCTCAATATTAGCTGCTCAAAGGTCCTGTCTCACCAATTGGTTGTTCCTTCAAAGAATGAACATAGGGCAAGATCGAATTAAATGATCTCTTCTGAACTTCAATTCACTTTTAAGAAAAAAAATCAAAAAAAGTTTAAGGGATTACTTTTAATATGCCCGGTTCATCAGTAATATATAAAGGTGGAAAGGGTTATCTAGATCTCTTAGAGGAGGAATCTAATTTCACATGGTATCAAAGTCATCCTTCTCTACATCAATCACATCCCTTGGTAGTTGCATGGACACCTTTTCCGTGTGCATCAACCACACTCTCGTTGTGTACATCCACCTCTCTTGCTACGCATGTCCATTGCTCTTGCTTTTCATGTCCAATTCTCTTGCGGTGCTCATCCATTACACTTCATGTGCATGTCTATGTGCATCCGCCATGCTCACTGAGTGTGTCCACGTTTACTGCATGCATCCATGTGTTTTCTGTGTGCTTCCATCGTACTCGGCGCATTATCTCCTCTATGTGCCCGTAGCATGAGCACCCTTGCCGCCTCCCTTATGCGACAACTGAGCCCTATGTCCACCAAGTCACTTGAGCATCCTCCTTCCTTTATGTGAGTCATTCCACAAATTTCAAATTGGCACCGAACCTCAAGATGATGTTCCTTGACTCTTTGCATGTATTATTCTGTGAATCTCAAACTCGATCTTTCCTATCTCAGTGTGCATCATTTCATAGAGATCTTAAGCCAGATTCATCCTTTCTTTGCTTGCATCATTTTGTTGAGATCTTAAGTTGCATCAGTTCAGCTTTCTTCAGTTGCATTATTTTGCAGACATCTCAAGCTTTATCTATCTTTTCTATGTGTGCTTTTTTTTGCAAACATATAAGTTGAATATATTTATAACAAAATTGTCTCTACACTGCATTCAAATTTGTTAGAGTATAAGTGTATATGTAAATCTTAAGGGAGTATTTATAATATCCCTTATTCATCAATAATATGTATATGTATGGATATATATAAAGAGGTAGAAAGGAGGAACCTAACTTTTTAGTTGGTTTTTAGTTGATAAATTACATTGCATTTAGACAAAGTATAGTGTAGTTGTTTTGGTTGATATGAGCAATTTATACGCAAACCTTTTGATTGCATATAGTATTTATTGATGCAATAAAATCAAAAATATTATATTTCAGTGTAATATTTGGATATAATGGATTGACAATTAAGGTGGAGTAATTCATTAAAATCACTCATTTATCTCAATCCATTTCATACTTTATGATGTGGAAGGTAAAAGATTCCTTTTACCATTATCAAATATAATACTTATTATCAACAATTTATCATTTTAAAATTATACTACTACTACAACAACAACAACAATAATCAAGTCTTATTCCACTAGGTGGGGTTGGCAAAATTATGATTTAGATAAATAAAATGATTGAATTAGTTAAATGGACGGGTTGGGCAATAATTAGGTGGTTGGGTTAAGCTGGTCAAGTTAGGTGACTCTTGTGAATTAAGCAAGCATGTTGCACTATGCTGATAAAATAGGTTGGCTAGGCCAAACAGATTAGGTGGGATGATTTGTACAATTGGGACAATTGAGTTGAGTGGCTAGTTGTACTAGGGGATGGACAATAAAATTAGTAAATCAAATGAGGTAGATATGTTAAGTGGACCAATCAACCCTACCATGTTTTGTGGATTGACTAATTGGAGTGTTGAACGAAAGAGACAATTTGTGTTAGGACCATTATAATGTCATGGATGTTGGACAAGCTGGGGGGAGGGGATAAATAGTGAATGTTCCTTTAATTGACATTTAAGATCTTTGCTAGAGACTTAGTGAGCTTAATTCAGTACGCAATATACAATAGAAATGAAATAAACAAAAGAAAACACGTTAACACTTGGATGTAATGTGGTTTGGAATCCTTATTTCTATTCCATGGCTTATGACTCGATAGTGAGTTACTCCAGAATTTTCTCCTTGGATTTCTTCTGAATGTGGAGAAATCTCTTAGAAGCTCTTTGAAGAATTACAATTAAGCTTAAAAATAAAGAGAAAAGGGTGTAATAAGGCTCTATCACTAAAATATCTTAGGAATGTTAGTCTTTAAATTCTCCCCTTGACCCCTCTTTATAGGTTTCATTCATCTTCACTTTCTCTTTATCATTCTACTGTGCTTACACCAATTAGTTGATTTGAATCCATGATTAGTTGATTCATGTATAATAGTTGTTAGGTCATTGTTATGCAACTCTATCAGATTAACGATTCTCTTTAAGTTTTTTACTATAACATTAATCATCTGGCGAGAAAGAGGGTATAATAAGGCTCCATCACCAAAATATCTTAGGAATGTTAGCCTTTAAATGCTCTCCTTGACCCCTCTTTATAGGTTTCATTCATCTTCGCTTTTTCTTTGTCATTCTACTGTGCTCTCACCAATTAGTTGATTTGAATCCACTATTAGTAGATTCATGTATAGTAGTTGTTAGGTCATTGTCGTGCAACTTAGTCACATTAACGAATCTCTTCAAATTTTCTACTATAGCATTAATCAACTGGAATTCTTTTTCAGTCTGGCAGTCCAATTGTTATACTATTTTATATAAACACGTTAATAGGACATGCTTGAGTTGAGCATAGCTTATGGCATGAGTTTGGTTGATCTATTTAGGTGTTATGCCAAGCTAGGTCATGCCTGGTCGATTGGCTAGGCTTGAGTTCAAGCCTACAGGCTAGAAAATGTTAAAGGGTAGCCCGGTGCACGAAGCTCCCGCTATGCGGTTTCTAGGAAAAAATATGAAATATCAAAAAATAAGAAAAAAAAATCAAAAAATATAAAAGATTTAGGAAATTATGAAAAATTTCAAAAAAGGGCAAAATTTTTATTAATAACTAGCTGGTCTACCAAATCTATAGTCGTATTGACCTACTTCAGCTTCACCCGTTGCTTCGGCAATGATAATGTCAAATAATTTTGCACTTGCACATTTGACACACGACGATGGCAACAACAACAACCATCAAATCTTATTCCACTAGGTGGGGTCGACTATATGGATCCTCCTACGTTATTCGGCTCTATCCCCTACTATATCATTATTTATATTTAAATAAAATTTATATTATTTTATTGTTGCTAACCAAGTCTTCTTTGGGCTTCCTCTTTCTCGTTTAATTTGTATATTTGTAATAATTTCACATCGCCTAACTAAAGTATCTACCGATCATCTAAGTACATATCTGTATCATTTTAAACCTGTCTCCCGAAATTTTTCCTCAATAGATGCAACTCCAACTTTCGCTCTAATGTTCTCATTTTTTATTTTATTTTTCCTCGTATGTCCACACATCTTATCTTAACATTCTCATTTTTGCAACTTTTATCTTTTGTTTATGTTCTAAGTCATTGTTCGACATTTAACTTCATATAACATATCAGGTCTAACTATCGTTTTGTAAAATTTCCTTTTAAGTTTTAAATGTATTTTACGATCACAAAAAAACCTGATGCTCTACTCCATTTCAATCATTTTGTTTGTATTCTATGTAAGACAACTCTTTCAACCTTTTCATCCTTTTGCAAAAATAATTCTAAATATTTAAAACTTTCAGTTATAGACAATTTATTATCTTCTAACTTAACAATTATCTCATTGTATCTAGCATTGTTAAATTTAAATTTTATATATTCTGTCTTTACTTTGTTAAGTGTAAGACTTTTCGCTTCTAGCGTTTTCCTCCGAGATTCAAGTTAGCATTTACTTCTTCACGTATCTCATCTACCAAAATAATATTATCTGTAAATAACAGACACTATAGTTAGTATAAAAAGATTGAGACTTAAAGCTGATTCTTGATGTAATCCTATCTTTATGGAAAACGTTTCGGTTAATCCTCTTGGCGTTCTCACTCTTATTATTATATCCTTATACATATCCTTAATTATTTCAATATATTATATATGCTACACTAACATCTTTCTTTTTTAGAATTCTTCACATAATTTTCTTTGGAACTCTATCATAAGTTTTTTCAAGATCAATAAATACCATGTGTAAGTTTTGCTTTTGTTCTCGATACCTTTTAGTTAGTTGTTTTAGAAGATGTATAACTTTTGTTATCGATCTTTTTGGCATAATCCAAATTGATGTATAGTTCTCATACATTTGACACACGACATGAATAACATGATATGAACTTAACTTTAACCTTTCACCCAACACATTAAAACTATACGGTCGGACTCAACCATTTGGGAAACAATTGCACCAAGAATTAGTGGTATTCCCATGCACCATAATTATTTGTATTACTAAAATACAGTCGATTAGTCAAGATGCATCTTGTTGCTCCAAAATTTAATGAGTCACCTTCTAGTTGTAATATGATTATATTTGGAGGCAAAGAAGCTAATTAGAAAAGTCTCATAACATTAAAGTTTGTTTAAGGTGTTCTTGGCATGTCGTGTTGGCACAACACAATACAAGAATCATATCATTATTGTCATATAGTAAAACACCGGCACAAAATGATACTCTAATCCTTCATTATCTATGTGGTTCACGACAACTATTGCTTACTGGATATTTTACTTTGTGGAATCATACTATAAGGGTGCTGAAGGATAAACTACACAACCTCAATGGTGTGCGATGCTAATTTACATGCATTTTACATACAGTGATGTTTATTAACTTGTATTACTTATAGCAAATTCCTTCTTTTCCTATTCCTTTATAACAGGCACATTTTGTTGAGATGGATCCTTGGGTTGTCTCTAAAGTGCTGCAGCCCAATTTAGAGTCGACTGGGTTTTCTGATGTTTCAGTTGTACATACTGTTCGTGTAGAAAGATTCTTTGAACAAGCTGAACAATCTTTAGGTAGATATGCCTGTTTTTCTACACCGCTAATTCACTGTTGTGCACATTGGAGTTTTTAATATCGAGTTTGTCTTGATGAACTTCTCCTTTTTGGGTGAAATTTTCTTTTTTTCTTTTGATTATCTTAATTGTGAACTTGCTTTTGTTTGCTTCTCTTAACCGTTACTTCTTGATAGTTGCCAACAAGAAATTTGAGACAAGCTAAAAATGTGTATGTGCAAGCTTAATTGTTCGTGGTTGACACTGAGTGGATTTTGAACATTTCCAATTGCATAAAGTTATCTTGCACTGTATAATCATCATTTTACTAATTCTGCAGGATACAGGCACTACATTAGTATTGTGCCATTCACAAGGACATCTTAGTCTTGCATGTATGCACTATGCACCTTGCATGTCTTCTTTGTAAAGTATACAATTGAGATGGCAATGTGTCACTTAATTTCCACTCTGTGAATGCATTAATAATGGTAATATTTCAAGGAAATACTTACTTTTGTTTTGAAATTGGCTGTCAAGGCCAAAAGGTTTTTTCATGGTTTCCTTGTTTATGCTGATTAACTAGTAATAGTAACTACAGTAGTTCAATACTGTGCAACTTTGGATGCTTAGGAACAACTTTTACTTTTTGTTGACCTTGCTGAAGTTTAGTTATTTGAAATATTTTTTGCAATAGAAAATGACTGCAAGGCAACTCTTATATGATGAATATTTTCAGAAAATAATAAATAGTTTCTGTAAAAAACTATTTTAACAATATTTCAGTATTAAAATGCACCTAGCTGAGATATTCTGTGTTTGCTGGAATGGTAACCCTTCATTCTAACAGTTAGTTTCAACTGATAGCTTACAAAGTTGTACTCCTTTGCAGATAATAGCAGAACATTTGACTATATAAGTGTTACACCACCCTATACGGAAGTTGATTATTCTGTGCTAATGAATCAGCTAGCAAAATCACCTTTGGTTGGAGAAGACTGTTTCATTGTGAGTTATGCTTGGTTCTTTTCTTTTTTACATTGATCCTGATTAATCATTACTTGTCTTTTCTTTGTTAGCTGGTGGAATATCCCTTGAAGATTTCAATGGCAGATTCTTGTGGTCATCTCATTAAAGTACTCTAATCAACTCTGTTTCGTTTTTTTTTGTAACCAGTTCTTTAAATAAGAATAAATTCATTTTTTCTATGGTTGCATTTCTCAAATAACGAAGCTACATATATGTTACATTGACAAGCTCATACATGTTTACTGTGTCAAATGTCGAAACTCAGGAGGTTCTTTTTCCTATTGTGCTGGTGACAGTAACTAAATGTCAATATACAATGCATATCTTGTTTGATAGATCAGGAAATATTTCTAATTTGTGCTAGCTATGCTTTCTGCTGCAAGTCTAATATTTTGCACCAATAGATATGTTTGTTAGGCTCACCTTTTCCCCCTTTACTAAGTAGATGCCTTATGTGACCGTCAAGTCATTTGGGGGAAGAGATGGCATCACACATTCAATGTGTAGTGTCTTTGGGCCTTTAATTTTTTGAATATAGGGGCCTGCATATGTGGGGTAGGCTGGTTGTTTACAACGCAAAGATATCCTATATGAGGGTCTTGCATAAAATAGAGCCTATTTCAAGATAGTACCTATGTGATAATCCATTGAAAGCATACTCTCAATCTTGAAGGCTCCCTATAAGGCAACATATGCTCCGGATTGCTTGATCATTATTAGTTGGGTGTACTCGGTTTGTTTTAAAATCAC
>JBAMHZ010000112.1:4595538-4608159 GCA_037177395.1 Alpinia galanga | reverse complement strand
TTTCACATCACCTAACTGAAGTATTTATTAGTCATCTAAGTTTATGTTCGTATCACTTTAAACATCTCTCAGAGTTTTTTCTCAATAAATGCAATTCCGACTTTTTCTCTAATACTCTCATTTTTTATTCTGTCCATCCTCGTGTGTCCATGCATTCATCTTAACATCCTCATTTCTGTAACTCTCATCTTCTGCTCATTTGCTTGAGTCATTATGTTTAATATTAGTAAATTTAAGTTTCATATATTTTATCTTTACTCTATTAAGTCTAAAACCTTTTACTTTTAGTATTTTCCACCAAGATTTGTGTTTAGTATTTACTTCTTTATGTGTTTTAGCTACCAAAATAATATCATCTGAAAATAATATACACCATCATACCGTATCTTAGATGTGTTCAATGAGTTCATCCATAATTAGTATAAAAAATAGGAACTTAAAGCTGCTCCTTGTTGTAACGCTATCGTTATGGGAAACACTTCAATTAATCTGCTTGGAATCTCCAATCTTGTCATTAAAATTTTCATTCATATCCTTAATTATTTTAATATACACTATACTAATATATTTTTTATAATTCTCCATATAATTTTCCTTGAGACTCTATCGAAAGCTTTTTATAAATCAATATCATATGTAAGTCTTGCTTCTGTTCTCAATACTTTTTAATTAGTTTTCTGAGGAGATGTATAATTTTTATTTTCAACTTTCTAAGTATAAATTTAAATTGATTTTCGATCACTATGATCTCCTTCTTTAATCTTTTTTCCATTACTCTTTCTTGAAGTTTCATGGTATGACTCATTAGCTTAATACTCCTATAATTTGCATAATTTTGTATATATTTTATGTAAGGGAATTAGAATATTTACTCTCCACTCAAATATTTTTTTTTTTCATTTTCAATATCAGATTTGTAAGCCATTCAATATATTGTTTCTCTAAGCACTTTCATACCTTATATGAATATCATCTGGTCTAACTATTTTTCATTTTCCATTTTATTTCAAGTCTATTGTATTTATGAAGTTTAAATTCTACGATAAAAATTTGAATTTCTATATTCGTCTGACCCGCTTAAATTACCTAAGTTAAGTTGATTACCTAAAATTTCATTAAAAAGTTAAAAAAGATATCCATTCCATCACTCTTTTATTTCCTCATTATTCAATAATACCCTATTATATTCATTTTTAATGCATCTTATTTGAATAAGATTTTTTGTCTTCCTCTTTCTGGTTTTAACTATTCTATAAATGTCCCTTTCCGCATTCAAAGTTTTATTTTTTGCTTCATTCACTGCTTTGTTGGGTTCTTTCTTAGCTATTGTATACTTTTTAAAGTTTTTCTCGATCTTAAAATTCTTTACTTGGGGATGCACATCCCTTTCCTCATTCTTTGATATCCAAATTTATAAAAGAATC
Source organism: Alpinia galanga (assembly GCA_037177395.1). Classification (NCBI taxonomy): domain Eukaryota; kingdom Viridiplantae; phylum Streptophyta; class Magnoliopsida; order Zingiberales; family Zingiberaceae; genus Alpinia; species Alpinia galanga. The sequence goes on along the minus strand of JBAMHZ010000112.1, from coordinate 4,606,735 downwards.
ACCATTGCCCTAAAGTCCATTCCTAACATTTCCAACTCTACGGAAAATTGCATTATCATCTATATTCTGTAAATAAGATGTAGTGGCTGTAATTTCTCCCTGTCTATAATATATACCACTGACATCACTCATCATTGCAAGTCAAGAAAAGACTAGTTTTTTCAATCCATCTATCAAAGGCCTATTCCTCACCAAGTCCTTGGTCTTTGGATAGTTGAGAGTCCTTCAGCTATTTGAAATAAATAAAAACTGTAATCTGCCTAAATAGGGCAGTGTAATTGAATGTTGTACCATCTTGTGTGTTTGTTAACGTGGTTCTGTCTATGTTGAATGAGATTGCTTTTGTTCAGACATTTATTTTGAACACATCAATTTTATAATTGATTTATTTTTTGTTGTTGTTGGTAGGAATGGAGGGCATCATTCTGAAGTATCTCATAACTTCAACTCATACTAATCCTTCTTTTGCAAAAGAGTATTCCAAAAATAGGATATTAGAAGTTTCAAATATACCAAATATGTTTTCCATTCAATGGAAGGTCAAGAAGCATATGTATTCTTCTCATTTTTCTACGCAATCAAAACGAGCTCATATGCAAGGTATGCAATTTCTATCTATTATATTGCAACTTGTACATTTCTTGGTGTATTCAATGTTTAAATTACTTTTATATTGCTTGTGTTTGAAGACTACCTTTCATGTCTCTTTAAGGCATGACTGTTTCCTAGTTTATCTATGTGCAACTCATAATTAAACATCAATTTTTAATATCCGCTTCTTTGGCACCGATGTTGTTTTAGTTCTCGTTATAATTTAAAAGATCATGTAAACTAAATCCTCATATTCTTTTTTGCTACTATTGATTGTCACTTGTCAATTACTTTTTATGGATATTTGATGAAAATATTAGCTTAGTGTAAGTATAAGCTATCATGCCCTGCACAAGCTAGGCTTGTCCTGACACTAGCTTCTCTTGCCACGCATGTATTACAATAATATCAAAGCAAAATATGCACAAAAACTAACCTAATTAAATGTATACATTTGAAGTAACTCCACTAGCATTATGCATACATCTCAGCAAATAACCTAAAGGTCAAGTACTTCAAAAGTAAGCATAAACTGCAAAGTGGGTATAAGAAAGAAGTATATAATACCAAAAAGAAAACATATCTCATAACATAATCCAAGGAACAAACTAATTTAATAATAGTATTATGTTATTATAGATTTCTTTTAAATCTACTCTTAGACAAATTTACCTCTTTTATTCAATTATAAGTATTCGTGATTTAATTTTTCAATGAATCCACATATATATTACATATGGAAAATGATCTGTAATTTGCTTAGTAAAGGATGCATTGTATATACGGATGAATGACTTGCATTCCATTCAAAATAAAGTGCATTATAATCATTTATGAATATACAAGGTAAACAATCTGGTAAAGATGTATCGTATATACATAGGGTGAATGACCTATAATTCATTCAATTCAAGGTACATTGTAAATATGTATAAAGGGTGAACAATCCACAATTCACCTAGTAAAGATGTATCATATATATATATATATATATAGGTCGAATGACCTATAATACACATAATATGAAATACATCATGTGTATATACATATATATACATATATAAGATAAACAACCCATAATCAATCAGAAAGGATCTCATATAGAATAGAATGAATAACTTGCAATTCATTCAGCAAAAAAACATGGCTACACACTCTCAAAAAGTCCCAAAGGTTCTTATTAAGCGCAAAGCAAATGCTCTACAATATAGATAATTTGTTTTATTTACTTATTTCAACATAATAAGTCATGCAACTCTTTCAGAGCGCGGAGCCGAAACTCCAAGTATAAATGTTGCGCTTATTATTTTGTTAATTAATATGAGTGCTAAGTAACTCTTTTTAGAGTGTGGAGCTGAAACTTTATGACATAATTAGTTTCCTACTTTATCAATTAACATAATTAATTAGGTAATTTAATTTATCATGGACCTCAAATAAGAAACAAACAAGATAGAAATCAACTATGAATAAAAAGACAAATAATATAATAAGAAATAATCAAGCAGTAAGAGTAAAGATGAGATTAGAATTAATTCTATTTTCTATAATATTTAGTTTCATAAATTAAATCATACACAAGGTAAATCTAGCGAGACAAGCAAGAAAAACCCACCTCTAATGTAGAACTCTATTTTAGAATTTACATGACTACATGATTTCCCCCTTATGATCATCCACGATTGTCTCTATAAAACATAAATCAAAATGAATCTAGCTTTAGAATATCAACACAAAACCATGGTAAAGAAACTTACCATATGCCCAATTGCTAGAGTAAGATCGGTAAGAAAACTTGATTAACTTTGTCCAATCCCAACAATAACTCTTCCAAAAATTATATCTTTGGGAATTTGAAATTATCTCTTATTAGATCCCTTTATTCTTTTTGTCATCTTTCATGTAGTGATTTGTTGTAGTGAGGCTATCATAGATGGCGATAAGAGATAAGAGGCAGGAGGAAAAGAGAGGTGGTAACATGGCGATGATAGGGCAGTGGCGATAGTAGCAATAGGGTGACGAGAGGTCCCTTTGCTGAACACTTGGCCAAGAGGTGGCTCGGAGTAGTGATGTTGCAAGATGACAATATCTCAAGGTGACAACATGGTGAGGCAACAACAACACATAGCAATGACATCTTAAGGCAATTGTGTCTTGGTGGAGCAGTATTATGGAGTGGTTGTGGCACTAGATGGTGTCCGGTGATGCGAGGCAGCAGCAATGACACAAGGAGAGACTCCAGTGCAATGTAAGGGAATTTTTTTTTTTTTGAATGAGGAAGAGAATTAGTGTTAGGGAAAAATAAAAAGGGTTAGGATTGATGGGGAAGAAAAGTCATGAGAAGGAGAAGAAGTCTGGGACATTTTTACAAAAGTTCCAATAAATTTTAAAAATTACAACTACACCCTTATTTTAATTTATTTTTATTTTTGTAGATACAATGCAAACTCCCAAGACATTGCTTGGAAATTCCTATTTCTAATGCAAATTAATTAAAATAAAGTAAATTAATAAATTACATCAGATTTTTTTCTATTTTATTTTCTAATTTTTTATAGTTGTTTTGGAGGTTACTTATAATATTCCAACATAGACGAAGATATGGTGATGGATTGCCTAAACATCAACCTATCAATCAAGTAAAGGCATCACTTGTTACCACATTAGTGAGAGACACAAAATACCATTTACAAGGTTAGGGCCAAACCTAAAGGGAGGCCCAAGAGGTCTCCACCTCTCCCCTAACTAGGTAGGGGAACCCAAAAAATTAGTTTTAATTTTTTAACCCTAGGTAATCTTATTATTCAAGCATATAGAAGGCCTACAAAATTTGTCGGGTCCCTTTTAAATCACAAAATTGTGAAAAAAATAAATTTAAAAAAAATTGCAACGTAGACACGGCTTAAGGTTCTGAACTATTAAAAAAAAGGATGATTATTATCCAAATATTTATGTTGTCAATAAAATTTTATTGACTATACCAATTAGTTGCTTTTGCATAGAGAAAATTTTCCAAGTTAAAGTTGATAAAAAATTATCTCCGATCAACTAAGTCACAAGAAATGTTGAATGGATTGATTATGTTATCCATTGACAAAAAGATAGTTAAACATTTTGAGTATGAAAATTTAAGTAATATTTTTATGTCAAAATCGTAAGATGTGTTATATTTAAGTGACTATTTAAAATATTTTTGTTATGCTATTTGATTGTGTTACATTTTGAATATTATATATTATTTGACATTTTATATTTTAGGTTATATTTTACATGTTTTGTTTTAGAAAAACATCTCATTAATTGTAAAAGAATGACCACATTTTATTGTTTGATGGACCCATTTGTTTAAATTTACCTTAGGCCTAAAAAGTATTAGGGAGTTCTGGTCCTTCACAAGGTGCATCTACTACTTATAAGGAGTCTATATTTCCATAATATGTTTGTTTATATTCAAATAGATTATGAATCTAACTCCTTGCATGTCCATAACTAATGTATAAACATATGCCCTGAGTCCAAGCTATTAACTAGTTAAAAGCTTTTTCATCCGGTTTCAACTCTAGTCTCCTCCATTTACTTCTTCCGGCGTAATTGGCATGCAGAGGTCAAGAAAGATACAATGAACTAGTGCAATTGCAATTTGCAAAATAACTTGAAATCTCCTCTATTTTTTTTTTGTATATTGAAGGATCTCCTCATCCTTTCCTACCCTTTTTTTTTTAAATACATTTAGGATCTTCTAATATTACGATGTGATCTTATAACCACTTCTTGTTCCTTGGTAGGATCCCCATCTGTCTAACCTTGCTATTGGTCATCATGTCATGCTTTGCTAGCATCATCACTTACATTTAGCAATTGCTCGTAGCTTGTTTCAAACTCATATGCTATCTAATGGCCACCTTGATTTAAAAATTATGGGCATCCAAGAAGTATCAAAGTACAATTTGCATCTTGAGTCACTTTGTGACAATATTCAACACTAAATTATACAAACCTAGTTGAAATTATTTCTTAAAAAAGAAAGAAATATTATATGGAAAATAAATAAATAAATTTTTGAAAAGGTTGATGATGTAAAAGTTAGTTATATTATTTTAGGGAGTAACACATTGCTTCTATGGAGCATTTTGTGAAAAAAGAGGAATATCTCGGGCAAACTTTCTCTATTTTTTTAAAGAATAATTCAATCAATTAATAGATCAATCTGTCATGTCATTGTATTCAAGTCATGAAATTTTTGTAATTCTGTGATTTGTCATTCTAATTTACTCTAGTGGCAGTTCTAGCGCTATTTCGTAAGGCATGTCAAAGTTTCTTTGTGCTGTGTCACACTTTTCACTATAATATAACCAGTTGCATTCATTTAAGTAGTATGACAATGACATTGATTCTAGTGTAAACTACCTTTGGAAAATCTCACAGGTGTTTATATATCTTGCTAAAAACTGAAAAACAAACAGTATAGTGTTGGAGGAACACGTGGAGCAAATCACTAGCAGCCTCTTCTTGTCTTACTGGAGGTCTTAAGACCATTGATAATAAATACAGACATTAGATCCTGCAGTATGTGCAAACCTGTTACCGTCTAGCTCATAAAGCAAAACAAATCCCAAGTCATATCCTTTCTCTATGGTCTGACTATTTTCAACTGCAACCTTTCTTTTCTCAGCAACCTTAATCCAACTTGTGAGACTGACAGACGATACTAGATAGTCAAAAGTGTAAAACACTTCTGTTCCTCAATTTTAATGAACGGCATATTAGATTAGAAGGATGATACATACAACTTTTGCTTTTATTTCTTGCTATAGTTTGGAAATGGTTCATAAATTTGCACTGGTTGATAAATTGGGTTTGCCAATGTGTCGGATGAAAGGTGCTTGCTTTGTTTTATATGCTTTTCTGATGGCTATTGCTCTCTGATTAATTAAGGTGTTTGGATAATTGTGTGTGCACAATTTGGATATTTTTGGTATTCCTGTAGGGTGTTGATTTATCTTGGTCAGAGTTAACGTCTCCTTTTGATCCACTCATTGTACCACTCCCATATTTCATATGCCTTATGCATGTCCATGGGGTAATTGATTGAGAAGTCTTCTAAAATAGTTTGTTTTTTTTTTTTTACTTTTATTTGAAGAAACTTGAAGATCTATAAACTGATTGATTGTCTTCAGATTTTCAGGGTTTTGTAAAACCTTCACGCCTTTTGCAGAGCACTGAAGCAAAACACGCAAAATATTTACATGAAGATGTATTGCCTTCCTTGGAGTTGGACTTGCATAACTCTTATTACATAGTTGAGCTCTGCACAAGTAGTGATTATGGATCTTCTTTGAATGACATAAATGCTGCATTACTGCTTTGCTTGATAGACGAAAGTGGAAATGCAATACTGCAGAGGTTAACTGCAATCTCATTAGAGCTCCCCATGCCAGGGGTAGACACAAATCCAAATGAATCTCTTCACTTCCAGAGAGGTTCTGTTGATGTTGTCACTTTCAAAGGATCCAAGTTAGGGAAAATTGAAGCATTTTGGATTGGTCTTGAAACAGGTAGGCTACGAGGTATTCAATATCAAAATATCTTAGAGTAGCCATATGAATGATTCCCTCAACCAAGGTCTGGAAGTAGCAACATTTACAACATAGTCTTTCCAATTAAAGATTGATGTGGTTTTCATTTCTAATCTTCAATGTCAGGTTCTTGGAAGATTGATGGTTTAAAGTTGACAGTTGTAAATGGCTCTGCACACTTATCTGAATCTATTGAAGACAAAGATGAAAGTTGTTTTGATTGCCTTCAGTACACATTTGAATCTCACAATTTGCTGCTCGGAGAAGGGGGGATATCTGTAGCTGAGCTAAGACCATTGTTCAGTACTGAGTTATCTCAGAATTCGTTCTCAAGCTCATTAAATGTGCAGTCATTATCACAAACCCTTCCAGACCCTAAACAGACTAGGGCGGCTAGCATGAAGGAGTATGCAGAGCTTAAGTTTTCATTGCTAGTTTATGACCTTATTCTTATATCAAGTGGTTCATCGATTCTCAATCTCTGTTCTAATGAGAAATCCACTTATGCATTCTTAGCTGGTGGCCTTGCTGGTTTCTTTTACCTGTTACTGCTACAGGGATCTGTAGATGGATTGTCTGCACCAGCAAATAATTCAAAGGGTGGTGACAACTTGTTGCGAACCTTTGGGGGCATAAAGAGGCAATGGGTACCTCTAGTACTAGTCATCGCCACCAGTGCGGCCACACTGAGGCATCGAATAGGAGGTACTACAACCTTAGCATTGTCGCCGACTGAACTCTTCGTTGGGGTGGCAGGATTCCTTACTAGTAAGGTTGCTGTTTTGTTGGCCGCATTTAAACCTGTTCAAAGGAATCAAAAGGGCGAGTAGATCTAGATGAGCTGATCAAGTTGCTAATCAACCGGTTATTTTATAGCTTCCATGGGATTACAGGAGTCACTAGCCTCATTTCAATGGATATTCTGCTGCGTTTGACTCTTAGAAACGACAAGTCATAGAATATGCAAGGAGAAAAATAGATGTTCTTAGAAATAAAATCGCTAAGGAAGAATATGTATTCACAAGGAATACTTATTTCTATATTTCGTTCATACTAATGCTAAGAAAGATAGAAGGCATGACTTTAAAAATTCTAAAATAGCTTTATAAGTAAAATGCTTTTATGATCATATTGATATGCAAATATACATTATTAAATTTGATATAATGAAAATAAATTGCAACTAACTTGAATTCAAATGCAAGCATTGACATGAGTGTGGTTCTAAATTTATTAAGATGATTTTTTTTAAAAAAATTATGGATTAATAAAGTGTGTTATAATAGTATCTTTTGATGGAAGGTTAAAATATTCAATGGCAATTTATCAAAGAGTGTATATAAATTAATTAAATTCTCAAAAGCTCACTTTACTTTTAAAATTCTGGTGCACTTAATTTCTATATCATTCATCTGTCAATGTAGACTTTTTATTCTTTTTTTCTCTCTCTTTACATTTATTTTTTTTTCTTCTTAAAATAATTTTTTTCATTGATGTTAAAGCTGATAAAAATTAGCACCATATGATAGTGCTGATCTTTAAGAAACTAGCACCATGATGGTGCTAGTATTTGGAGATCAGCACCACTACCATCAATACTATTTGGTATGAGATCAGTGTGGTATTGATCTCTTGAGATAAGGAAGATTCTCTTTTCTCTTTTTTTCTCTCAAATCTTTCTCTCGGTTCAAAAATCAACATCAAATAGTATTGATTTTTAAAACTCAATATGATGGTATTGATTTCAAAAACTAGCACCAATTAATGGTGTTGGATTTTTTTCAACACCATCAGGTGGTGCTGGGTTTTGAAAACTAGCATCACTTGTGGTGTTGGGTTTTAGTTTCGAAATCTAGTCGGCACCAAGTGGTGTTAGTTTTGAAAGTCAATACCATTAAATGGTGTTGGGTTTTTTTTAGCACTATTTGGTGGTACTGATTTTCAGAACATTGTAGAAATTCATAAGAGTTGAAATGAATTTAATTAGAATTCTCTAGATCTATCAATGAGTTTTAATGGGTTTAAGGGATTTAAATTTTTGAAAAATTGATATATAATTGAAGAGGTGTAATATACCAATAAAATAATAAATAATAAAATAGTAAATAATAATATTTAAAATGAAATAAATAAATAAAATAAATGTATTAAATTTTTTATTAAAATAAAATTTAGTTATTAAATATTTATTAGAAATTTCGGGATAAAATTTTATTAGATTTGGTTAACTATAATTATGTTATCTAAAATGTTAATTAAGTCATTTAGCCTAAGGTTATATAAATTAAATCTTAGGTTAGGATTTTAATAAAAAGTCTAAATTCGAAATTAAGGATTTAATCCCGTTCTTTCCCATCATGTCACCACCGCCGCCCCTGCATTGTGCACCTGCTACCTCACGTCCGCCGCCGACAACTGCCAGCTAAGCTCCACGCTCGCAGACATCACCGCAACCGCTGAAGCAGCTCGCGTGCGCACCGCTAGCTCGCGTTGCCACCCACGCACCGCCGCCCCTTCATGGCGCTGTTCACGTGTCGTGCACTGGACGCCATGCATCCGTCGCCGCCAGTGCCAGCGGCTGGAATCGCTTGTCGTCTATCATCAACCACTACGAACCCCACCCGACTGCGTTGTCGTTGCAGCCGAAGCACACCCGAGCTGCAGCCAGCCACGTGTGCAGTATCACCTTCTTTTGGGCCACGAATCGGACCATTGATCCCGCTGCCGACCTTTGTCCGGCTGCGAGAGTCTGACGACCGTCACCGGCTATCGGGGTTCATTTTTGGGAACGAACGAGGTAAGGGAATTTGATTAATCGAATAATTGGTTAATTTAAATAATTAATCTGGTTAAATAAATTCACGGGATTAATCAGCTAAGTAATGGACTTAATTTGATTAATATGTTATTGGGAGTAATTAGATTAATTATAAGTAATAATTGAATGGGTTTGGATTAATTAATCCGTTTACTCGATTAGTTTGTTTTGGATTTTTGGGTATACTGATTTATGGGATTAGGATCTAATTAATTAAATCAATTAAGTGGTGATTAATCTGATTAAGTGATTTAAATAAATTTACTTAAGTTAATTGGGATTGGGTTGATTAAACAGTTAATTTAATTAATTAAGTTAACATGATTAACCTAACCAAATAAGTCTGGCAATGGCTTAACAAAACAATTAACTAATTTGGTTAAGAGATAATTAACTCAAAAGAAGACTTATAAATTGATTAGATAATCAATTAAAATATTTATTGAGTAATTAAATGATTGGTCATTAGTTAGTTAAAATATTGATTGAGTTAAATAATAGATTTGGGAACGGAAGCAGAGCTTCAGATTGGGAGATAGCTAGGATATTTTCCAGTCAGAGGTGGACGGTTCTTTCTTTGGACCTCTTTAGATTTTTGACCTTAGTGTATGATTATTTTATTTATACAGTTTAGTTATAATATATTATCTTTCTACTCTATGTTCTTTCTAGTATTACTTTATCTTATATTTTGCTTGACCTTTTTATGCTCTATTTGATTTTTGGGGTGCTTAATCATCATTAGCATGTGATATTTATTATTTTAGTTGATATTGCTGAGATGTGCTTATTTATTTATTATTTCAGTTGATATCATGATTGGTCTGGTAGATATGTTGGAACCCTAGACTTAATAAATTATGATAATCGATTGCCCACAAGACCAGTACGTGGTAGAATATGGTTGCTTGCAGTTAATATCTAGATAGCTATATACTCTGTTTGCTCATAAGACCAATTGTGGCAGCATGTCATTGTCCTCAGATATTGAATCATTAATATTTTCTGTCTACCCACAAGACCAATACATGGTAGCATGTCATTTTCCACAGAGAGTGTTCTTTTATATATTTCTTATCTGCATACGAGTCTAGTTCGTGATAGCATGCAGTTGCCCGCAGACAATGTTCTTTTTGTGTTACTTAAAAAGCCATGATGTTTTATCGTGGTATCTTTATATTGACTACTTGCAGGATTATTGTATGCCAGTATATGTTATAGGTACATTTATTATTACTTATTAATCAAATTAGTTATCGACTAATATTGGTACTTTGAGGTAAGGTTTTAGTTGCTTGGAATTACTTTTCTTTGACCTCCTTTATATATATATATATATATACACCCACTGAGTAATTTGTACTCACTCCCTCTTTTCCTTGGCCTCCAGATTAGCTGATAGAGGGCATATCTTGTTGACTACCTTCGCGTTGCTCAAAGATTCTCTTGTCTTGCTAGTCCCATTGTATCATCGAGATGCTGATTTATTTATTTTTATTGTTACCACATTTTGTTATTACACTTTGATTTTTTTATTTTGTCACAATTTGATTTGGTCATAAACCTATTTGACTTTGGTTAACTTATGTTTTAGTCATGCATGCAAATAATAAAACAAAATTATATTTTGTTTCCCTTGTATATATATTTTTGTAATATCTGGTTCCAGTAATGTCTCTATTATATTGTCACTAAGGGGTAACTCCAATCATTATGATGGCGAGTACACCCCTGGAGCGTGACATCCTCTCCCATACCTCACCCTCCAAAATGTTTATAAGATTCATTTTATTCCAAATTTAGTAGTTCCATTGTTTCGACCAGTATCTCTGGAGATCCTTACAGCAATTCCTCCATTTTTCAGTCTCAACCAACAACCATTACTAATTAACAAAATAATGATACCAAAGTGATAGATTCAAACCCTAGCCTTAACTTTTCTTTTCAATTTATATGATTCATCTAAACTAACCACCAATTATCGATGCCTTCATATGTAATTATTCATGCATTTTATACAAAAACTTAGGGTGGGTGAGTTAGATGAGGACTCTTCTAGTTATAGGAGTAGATAATCAGATCCTATAAGTCATGCATTTTAAATTGTGCTTGCACAATATCTTGATTAACATTTATTTAGTTTTTATTGTTATGGCATTGTCCAAATTATTCAATATTATTAGCTAAAAAAATTAATTTATTGAAAGCATGA
>JBAMHZ010000112.1:4570874-4582707 GCA_037177395.1 Alpinia galanga | reverse complement strand
TTTAAAAAATTAAGATTTTTTTGTTATTTTATAAAGAATAGGCCATGTCCTCAAACTATAAAAAAGGGTTAGGATCTGTATTTTTTATGTTTTAAGTTAATAAAATTTCTAATTTCCTTTTCTCTAGATGAGAATTTATAAACTTTCTTCTGGGCAAGGAACGATTGCTTTGCTACGTCAATTGATAGATTCTATACTTTCCAATCCATGTTTCCTGTTATTTTCTAATTCTGACCACTGACACACTTTTTCATTTAGCTCGATTAGACTCGTAGCTCTTATCTCTACATCCACCATGCATTGGAAATTTACTTCATACAAAAAGACACATCAATTTGGTAACATCATTCTCATTTGAAAATAACTTTTGTTTAAATTAGCAGATTAACTAATTTTCATGCATTCCTTATTTGACTCACATATCATATCAATTCTTATCCTCATCTTTTTTTTAACCTGCCTCTATATTATTGTTTTCAAGTTCCCACTTGCTTCCTTAAAATTATTGTGTTAATTTATAAATTTCATTATTTGTCGAACTTTCACATCGGTTATGACAAAGAACCCCACAATTAGAGAGGCAGATAATAGGTAAAAGCTTTTGAAAGACGCGCTTAAAATCCTCCAATCTAAAGTGGAAGATCTTGAACTCTTTAAAGTTTCTATTGAAAGTATGATCAACAAGTTGGTAAAGGACATGAGTCCTAAACCTATAGATCACATATCACATATAGTTCAACAATCACCTAGTCATCATTCATGCTGAAACCATTAATTAGTTATCAACGAAGGAGACCACTTCAAGACATTCAAATCCGACCTAGGTTAGATATGAACCTAGATTTGAAACTAGACCCAAATAGATACTACCCATCGAGTCAAACTAGTTGCCCCTAGTTTTGATGGTCGACTAGACCCAAACACTTTCCTCGATTGGATCACTAAGATTAAGGATTACTTTCACTAGTACAGAATGACCAAATCGAACAAGTGCAATTTACAAAAGTCAAACTTATAGGTTCAACTAAGAAATAGAAGCAGAATATCTAAGATCAATATATTACGAATGAGAAAGAACCAATCGCACACTGAATAGAGATGAAATGAATTCTAACTAGAAAATATGTTCCAACATACTTTAAAAACTAATAGTGCACTATGTGGATCAATCTAAATCAATTAAACATGAATGTAATTGAATATCTAAGCAAATTTAAAAATTTAAAATACATTGCAATCCAAAATCAGACCCTAGAGAAATCCTAATCCACTTCATTAATAGGTTGAGACCTAGAATTTAAAGACAAGTAAAATTATTTACCCAAATATAGATCAAAGAAGCATGCTAAAAAGCTAAAGAGATTGAACAATTTATGAAAACACCTACTTTGCGACCATTAGACCCCTGAATAGGTAATGCCCCTATTCATAGGGCATCATTAAAATCAACTAAATCCATTGGCTCTACCCACCATAGAGCTATCGTACAACGAGTAGAGGTGGATACACAAGCTCCTAAAAAATAAAAAATCCTAACATTCGATGTTTTAGCTGCTATAATAAGGGTTATTAGCTTCCAAATGCTCACATAAGAGTAGTAGCTTTTAGAACAAGAATAAAATTTTGAGGATGAAATTGCATACATTCCAATCTAAAGAAGCGATGAGGAAGTTACCCTTTTGACCAACACTATGAAAATAAAGCAACTGAAAAGCAAAACATTAGATGTCATAGAACTTAATGCGATGCATTGTATTCTTTCAATACCCACGTTAGATGACACATGGAAACACACTAGGATCTTTTACATATATGCTAAATGTGAGAGTAAGACAAAATTGTAATCGACAGTGGGAGTTACATAAATGTTATTTCCACATAAGCCCTTTCTAGGATTCAAGTCACCCAAACCCCTATAAGGTGGCATAGGTACATCAAGAGATAGGTCCATATAAGGATGACATATGGTGTGACATTCTTCCTATGAGTATGGCTCATATCATCCTTGGTCACCCTTAGCTCTACAATCTCTCTGTTACTCACTATGGATGAGAAAATACCTATTTATTTATTTAAGCACAATAATAAAAATATTTGATTGTACTCAACTGAGACTAAAAAGCCAGAGTCCAAACCGAAGTTGATAATTAAACCAACCCAACCTTCAATACAGCCCCTCCACTTGCTCACACAAACCCAATTTGAGAAAGAAAGAAAGGAATCAGGAGTGATAGTAGTATTAGTAATCCAAAGTGTCACAGTTAGCCCTAAAGATCACTAAAAGACCTTCCTTGAAATCAAAGAAATATTAAATGAGTTCAAAGATATAACTAGTGATGAATTACCCAATGAACTTCCGCTTCTACGCATGATCCAATACTCCATTGATCTGATCCCAAGATCACAATTACCCAAATATCATATTATCATTTGAATCCTTTAGAGCGTGTTGAATTAAATAGGCAAGTTGAAGAACTCTTATAAAAAGATTTTATTAGAAAAAGTATGAACCCGTGTACCAGCCCTATCTTATTAGTCCCAAAAAAGGATGGTTCTTGAAAAAAATGCATTGATAGTCATGCTATTAATAAGATAACAATTAAGCATAGGTTTCTCATACCAAAACTTGATGACATGCTTGACTTAATGATAAGAGCCCGTTGATTTTGACTTGCGAATTAGATATCACCAAATTAGAATCAGGATTGATGATCAATGAAAAACTACTTTTAAGATACAAGATAGGTTGTTTGAATGGGGCCATTCACTCTTGGAATAAACTTACACCATTCATAGGACAATTCTTGGTGGTATATTTTGATGACATTCTGATTTATAACGTTATATGCAATGACCACTTGAAAGCACATTCCCCTCATATTGGAGACCCTTAATACCCAAAAACTATTTGTTAATCTGAAAAAGTGCTCTTTCCTACAACCTCAGATTCTCTTCCTTGGGTTTATCATGTCCGCAAAAGACATTTCAACAGATCCAAAAAAAGATAACGGTAATTCAGGAATGGCTTGAGCCACGAACCCTTCAAGAAATTTGAAGCTTTCATGGTTTGCAATCTTCTATCATCGCTTTATTAAGGGCTTTAGCACATCATGGCTCCCATTACAAACTACCTTAAAAAAGGGGAGTTTCAATGAAATAAATCATCCTCAACAACCTTTAGAGTGATCAAGGAAAGGATCACTAAGGCTCTTATTCTTAGACACCCTAACTTCTTAAAGTCATTTGAGGTAATATGCGATGCATCAGGAGTAGATATAGGGGGCACACTAAGTCAAGATGGTCATCCAATTACATTTTTTAACGAAAAACTCAATAAGACTCGACAAATTATTCCATCTATTACAAAGAATGTTATGTCATTATTCAAGCATTGAGAAATTGACACTATTATCTACTGCCCATGAGCTCATTATCTATTTTGACCATAAAACATTGAGTTTCATTCAATCTAAAAAAAAATTAAATGCTAAATATGATAGGTGAGTCAAGTTCCTTCAAAAGTGCACTTTTATTTTAAAACATCATTTTGGCATGGATAATAAACCAACGGACGCACTAAGTCATATTATCATCACATTGCATACCATGAACACAACTATAGTGAGATTCAATCACCTCAAAGATGAATATGTTATTTGCCTTGATTTTGAAATAATTTTTCAAGATATCCAAAATAGGAATTGTCACAATTTAATAGATTTTATTATCAAAGATGAGTATCTATTTAAAGGTACACGCCTTTAATTCCCTAGGATTTCACTGAAAGACTTTCTTATTTGGGAATTACATGCCGATAACCTAGTTGGACATTTTAAAAAGGATAAGATAATTGCCCTTGTATTAGATGGATTTTACTGGCCCTCATTACGATGAGATGTTGCCTAAATCATATCACAATGTCGCACATGACAAATAGCAAAGACTACTAAGCAAAATACAGGATTATACACACCACTGCCTATATCCAATAAACCTTGTAAAGATATTAGCATACTTGTCTTAGGATTGTCGCATACCAACTGGAGCCATGTCTCAATTTTAGTATTAATAAATTGATTTTCTAAAATGGCAAATTTTATTCCATGCAATAAGACAAATGATGCATTACAAATAGCTAAATTGTTCTTTATGAAAGTTGTCTAATTGCACGGGCTACTCACGACTATAGTGTCATATAGGAATGTAAAGTTCATTAGCTATTTTTGAAAAACCCTATAGAAGTTATTTGAGATTATTTGAGACTCAACTTAAATTCTCTTCAACCTTTCATCCACAAACTGATGGTCAAATCGAGATTGTTAATCAAAGTTTAGGAAACTTGTTAAGATGTTTAGTGGATGAAAAACTAGCAATTTAAGACTCAATTTTGTCCCTTGCAGAATTTGCTTATAACAATTCAGTAAACCGATCTACTGGTCGTAGTCTATTTGAAATCGTATGGGTCGAAGCTCGACAACCTATTGGCCTAATTCCCTTACCTACCATTTCTCCTTCTGAGTCAACTGAGAGTATTACCGAGCAAATCAGAGAGATCCTTGCCGATGCGAAGAGGAAAATCGCACTGACTAATAAAGCTTATAAATTTCATACTAATGCACACTATCAGTATAAGGAATACAATGTAGGAGACTATGTGCTTATCTGCATTTGCCCAGAATGCTTTCCTAAAATTCCTTCAAAAAGCTTCATGCTTGCTCATATAGTCCATTTTAAATTTTGAGAAAAATTGAGACTAATGCATATGTTGATTTACCTACTAATTTTACCATCAGTTTGATTTTCAATATTGAGGACTTACTACCAAATCAGGCAACATTTAAGCCTTCATTTTTATTTGTTGATTTGCCTATAGTTCATGTGCCTACGGCACTAATTCTGATATTCCCATCGATAACATCACCTTCTCAGTGAGAGCATTATAAACCATCAAACGGTGATCTCTCCAAATGGAAGCACTCATCAATATATAGTTCGCTGGAAAGGGCTTTCGGAGCTTAATGACAAGTGGATCACTGAAGATGAACTTCAAAGCCTCTCCCCTAAACTTCTAAAGGAAATAAGCAATGACTACATGATCCAACTAGAGAGAGGATATCACCTCACATCAGTATGTTGTATTGACAGACTTGTTTTGTTAGCTCATCTTCTCACTTGACGGAGTCAAGTTTTCTTCGGTTGGGAAGAATGATGCAATTAAGAATTTAATTCATTAAAAGTTGTCTACAATATTAATTTTTATAATTAATTGGAACTTTTAGAAAAAGTTGTTTATTTTTTTAGAAAAAGTCTGTTAGATTTTTATTAGAAAAATTAGAATTTTCCTATTATTTTATAAAGAATAAGTCATGTCCTCAAACTATAAAAAGGGAGTTAAGATCTTATGTATTTTTTATATTTTGAGATGATAAACTTTTTAATTGTCTTTTCTTTTAGTGAGAATTAGTATTCTTTCCTCTAGATGAGGGTCGTATTCTTGTTCACTCCATTGTACTGCATTAATTATTTAAATTATGAAAGAGTTCTATCTTTGGTTTTGAGAAGTGGAATCATCCTTGTTCAACTACAAGGAGATGTAGAAACATCTTTTCCATCAGTACATTTTAATATGTAGGGTAAAAATCGTATTTGTTTAAAACTAGGTTTTAATATATTACCTTCATGATTACTCTAAAATGGCATGGCTTCTTTACTTTATAAAAGTGTTCTAAAATCTTCATTTTTGTTGTTGTAGTGTTAAGTTAGATAATGATATAGTAGGAGATAGAGTCTACTAGCATAGGAGGATCCATATAACCGACCCAACCCAATTGGATAAAATTTGGTGGTTGTTATTGTTGCGTTAAGTTAAGAATCCAATTTGGTATGTCTATCAAAGCTTAAAGGAGTGGCAATGCTAAAAGTTCGTTATTGTCATCCCCTTCGGTTATTATTTTCCAATTAAGATATCCTTGATCTTTATACACTCTAACAAAATCATGTTGTTGAAAGAAATAACAAAAACTTGGTCAAGACAGCTCGCACAGTAGTACTTCATGTTGCTTTTGTAAATTGCACACCATCTTATATTCTTCGTAGTCAAATTTTTTCAACGCTCTTCCCTCATGTCTTATCTTCCACCATGTGTTACGTGTACCAGCTTTCTCTATCTCCTTTAAGTAAAGGCAAGTTTTCTTCCATATATACCAATTATACCTTTTTTCGCTACTCTCACTTGCAAAAGGGGTAATGTTGCTACTTTCTTGGTTGTGTCATGCCTTTAATTAGCAAATGTGACCTTTTTTAACTCCACTAATCTCTACAGAACCTCATCATCTCATATTTGAGTTTATAGTGTATACTTGAACGTATTTCATTGTAAATTTCACCATCTTCCCTTGTAAAAATACAAAAACCTAGAGCCAATGTCACTGCAGGCCTAGAGTAGAAGGTCAAGATCTATGCATGAAAACCAAGAGACAATACAAAAAGGGAAAGCAACCAGTCCTTGTGACTATCTACTCTCTCTACTCTTCCTAGACCACCAAGATCAATCTGTGCATGGACATTGTGTGAGAAAACAGAAAGGGAAGCAGCCACTCCTCAAGACTTGTCTGCTTTCCTCGCACCATCCAATAGCTTCTTATCTCTAACCTGGACCTTCCTGTTCCTCTCTGAAATAGTTCTCACAGATGCACTACCCTATACCATCTTCCTTGCTAAATTTTTCATAGTTTTTTTAATCACCCATTACTCTATTAATTGTTTCTTCCTTTTTCTTCATAAGACTATCTCAGAGACACCAACTATTCTGGTTTAAGACATGCTATGGTAAATGAGATGACAGTTTTACGTTCTAACTATATTTGGGAGTTTGATTTTCTTCCTCCTACCAAATTTATAGCTAGTTGTAGTGAGTATTCTGTGACATCCCTGTTCATGGATCAGCTGTAAGGCTCAATAAGTGGTATCATATGGCTATGATTGCTTCATTTTAATCCTACTTTGGCACTCATCACATTATCATGAGCATTGCTTCAATCTAGTCTTTCATGAGAGGATGACAGACAAGATAGATTGTCACTCCATCAAGAAATGTGCAATACTGGGAGATTATTATTTTATTTATTAGTTCAAAATCAATTGGTAAATTTTGTAACTAAGACTTTGTGAGGTTGTAGAAAAATGAATATATTTATAACAAGGTGAAGATTTAGATATTTTTTAACCAACTTAAGGAGAGTATTGAGGGACCTATTTGTAGATATTGTAGACTTATTTGTTAATATATAAATACATCAGCATGTATACATGCAAACAAGTAAGAATGTAACTGAGAGGATTACTAACAGAAATCAATAAGATTTTCCTCATTTCATTCTTAACCCTGCTTTATTAGCTTATGGCTCATCATGTGGAACTAAACAATGGTGTCACATGTAGGTCTATATTTTCTCTGTTTTTATATCACATCTCCAATCTACTTCATAATGGTTAATTTAGCTCTAGGTTTTTTTTTTCTTTCTTGACCAAAATTATCTCTACTATACTAGTTCAAGTTTGACGAAATAAGCTCTTCAAATGCATGTTTGTTTCAGCCCAAGCTTGATCTAACAAGCTCTTTGGATATGTTTGTCTCAGTTCAAGCTGGACAATTCTTTTCCGTGACATTTTCCATGTTGCCATGAGTATCAATACAAAAATGCCCTCAAGTTTCAAAGAAAAAGACTGAATGCAACTTCATTAAATACCATGATTAATTCAAATATGAAAATGGAAGCGCATAGAATCACTCATCTTTGTGAATTGAATTGGGTTATCCCCTCTAAAAATGAAGTTGGTTCATTTCTCACCATTACTTTCCATTATTTCCACCCAGCGGAAAACAAATTGTTTTTCAATCATCAGTGATTCTGCAAGTAAAATATTATTCTGGCATTCTTTTCACCATTGCAATTAAATGAAAAATAACCAGTTCTCATAGTTTTGTATAGCAGGTTTGCTCTATCTTCACCATATTGTGAATGATCTCTGATAATGAATTGGTTATTCTTATGTGTTGGAGTAAGGGTGGAACATGTTCCGTCCCAAAATTGCTAACCACTAGGTGTGCAAAATTTCCTCAATATAAGAAGACCATGGACCACCACACATCTATGAGAGACAGAGTGGAACACCTAGTTTCAACACATCCCAAATGCCCAACATGACTCAATCATATGGGTTCCATTTTGACATAGTGATGTGAGTAAAATATGGAACTCATCATCACTGAACGGTACTGTGATTGAAATTTGAGTGGAATCCAGCTAAGTGGCTAATCATTCTGGGATGGAATGGACACCGTCTGTGTCAACATGATATTGGAGACAAGTTTGCACCTCTAAATCATGATAGCAAGGGTCATGTTGAAGCAAGATTACTCCAAGCCCATCAATGGTATTGAAGCATGGTTACTACACCTTAGTTTGACCTGTACAAATTTGGTGGTTAGTTTTTGGTGTGCTTATTAACAAAGTCCCTTAAGTAGATAGTCATTTGGAGATCACTTCAACAGTATTTATATTTCAGGTCAATATTTCTGCCAGGCTTATCAGGTTTTAGCTTAGGATCAACACTACAAAAAATAGAAAGCGTAACCATCAATTTATTTGAAAATCACCTAGGTTGTATAAAGCAGATTAATCACCGCATCATGGAGCTACTAGACTTTTGTAGCATACCTGTCATCACATATTCTGGAGCAGCATAACCATATGTACCAACAACACGGGTGGAAACATGAGTCTTATCACCTTGAGGTCCAGCTTTTGCCAGCCCAAAATCTGATAGCTTTGCATTATACTCCTGAAATGGAAGGGTCCATGTAATCCTGTCAAGGAATTTACAAAATTTGAAAATCCAAATTAGACATCAATCACTTACTGCATCTAGAAGAATATTAGATGTCTTAAAATCCCTATAAATAACTGGCTCAGAACCCCCATGGAGAAAGGCTAGTCCTTTAGCAGCCCCAAGTGCAACTTTCATCCTGCTCGACCAAGGCAAAGGAAGAGCCCCTGATAGTTATAATAAAATAAATACTGACTTAGAGACTTATCATAATATATGACAAGTGCATTTTCAATAACAAATTTGGCTTCTAGATACCTTTTAACATCATATATCCTTAATAACAACATTTGTATGGTTTGAAACCTCTTTTTTTTTCAGAGGTACAAACACAAGTACTATGATAAATAATGACCACAAGTAAATAATTGAGATAATGCACCTTGTATAAATTCAAGTTTTATCAAACATACAATTTTGTGGAAATATAAATTTTCATCTTTATTTCAGAATGAAAGACAAAATACAATTAAGTGCTTTAAAATAAAGAGAGATAAGCCCATGACATACAGGAAGATAAAGATTCATAGGGAAGTATGAGGTTGTATGTAATCATCCTTTTCTTTTGACAGCTATATGAAGTACCATTTAATGAAACGTGTAAAGAGGAAAGGTGTAAAGAATAATTCTCAATTATCACATGGAAGATTCACATAAATCTATAAGCTAAGAAGTTTTCAAATTACCATAGAAATTGTGCCAGAAGCTGGAGTAGCCTCAAAACTAGAAGAGCTAGTGAGGTTCTGAAGAAGGTTACTTATAATTTATCTATATAATGGTGAAAGTGGAGGCAATAAAAAATGAGTCAAAAGATATTGGTAAAATACTGGTTAATGATGTAAGGGACCACCAGACAAAATTTTAAAATATTGAACCGTGCTAGAGTTTTAATCTTTGACTAAAATAATACTATTTCAGTATCAAGTATCATTCTGACGATTTGATGTATAGTGTCGATGGCAAATTGGAGAAAAAATATGAAAAAGAAGATAAGATAATTATATCTATTAGTGCAATTGACCTTTGGTGAAAGTTGACCAAACTCGAGTTGGATTTTAATATTTGAGCAATATATTTTAATGACTAAGCAATATTCTCAAAGGAGAGATTGTTAGTCAAGGGTAACCAAAATCAGTTTGATCTCTGAGCGAGACAACGAAAGAAAAGATGAATTGTTGAAAAGGGAGATTATTGGTGCAATCAACCTCTATGGTTGAGCGAGAAGTCCAAATGGATCACACTTGACGGTCAAAAGTCTAACGAAGAATTAACAAGGATAAATTCCAAGTGGGTTATGGAGGATTAGACACTTTGCATGACATGAGTAAAAACCAAAAGTCATAGAGGATCAGACACCTGGTACAAGATGGATGAAGTTCAAGTGAATCAGACATTTAATATGTGATGGAAGTATGAAAGGCTGAATATTAAACAAGTATGGAAGTCCTAATAGGTCACGAAAGATAAGATATTAGACACGTGGATGAAAACCTTAATAGATAATAAATGACTAGATGTTGGCCATAAAATGAGAAGTCCAAACAGGTTAAGGAAGATTGGATGTTTGACAATAGTAAAGTCTTAATAGAATAAGATTGATCAAATTCTAGTGGGTGAAGTCTTAGCAATTAAGATTAACCGAATGTTAAACAGGTGAAGTCTCAATAAATCAAGGATGATCCAATGCTAAGTGAGAGAAGTCCTAATAAGTTGAGATCAATCGGATATCAGGCAAAGTAAGGGTTCAATCTTGAGAAGGCTGAAACAGAGATATCAGTAGAGTTTGAAACCCCAAGGTCAGGGTTAGGAGGTTTACGATGTGAACAACTAACTGCTGGGTGTTAAGAGATATTAGTAGAGTTTGAAACCCCAAGGTCAGGGTTAGGAGGTTTACGATGTGAACAACTAACTGCTGGGTGTTGAGACTGCTACATCAATCGAATGAAGAACTCGACTGATAAAACTGTTAGAGTAAATAGAATATTTGGAACTCGACTTATCATCACCAATTGATTAATGAAGAGGAGCAGTCGATTGTTGCCCTTGATACTAAGCTAGAAAGAGCTGTTCTACAGGTGCAACGGTCGATTCAAAAGGAGCAATTGACCGATGATGCTAACAGTCAACTTTTGAGTGATTTCCAATCAAGAATTAAAGCCTATAAAAGAGAATTTCGTAAAAGATTTTGATATCTAGTTCTTGGAGAGGGAAAGTGTTACTGAATTTTAGACTTCCAAAAAGCAATACAAAGTAACAAAACAGTGAGCAAACCAATGATCACTTGTGTAAATAGTTTATTTACATTGTATTCATTTTTTATTCTTATCTTTTTATTTTGATTTGTGTTTCTTGTAAAAGAGGCATTGTAAGAGATTTCTCTACCTCTAAAAGATACCCAAAAAGGAAAAAGCTTAGTGGTGGTAATGCTAGGATAGGTTATGGAATAAGAACTAGAGGATTCTAAACCATGTAAAAAATTGATTAATTGTGCTTGTGTTATTTTGATTTTGTTTCCACTACTTACTAATCTTTTGCGTTAGCTTGCTAGCCAGCGTTAAACTTGATGTATTTGAGAGGTGTCTTAAGATAATCGCCTTAGAAATTTAATTAATAAATTCATTATTTGGGTGTACATTTATTTATGTATTTAATAAAATCTTAAACTCATTTACTGAATGTCCATAATACGATGCGAGAGAAATTACGAGTGAATCACAATTAGTGGATATTTCATTATGTGTAATTATGTAATTATTGAAATTATCCCTAGTCGACGAATTGATGAGACTAGACATCATCAATTCTATGAGATTAGCACATGCCATGTTTCTTAGTTTATCCAAGCATTCAGTACTCATTGAATGGAAGCATAGGGATGCTGAAAGTGAACATGTGGATACTAGTTAGGGTAACTGGTTCATTGGAGTGACCTGCTATGAGACTT
>JBAMHZ010000112.1:4494293-4508905 GCA_037177395.1 Alpinia galanga | reverse complement strand
ATATGCAAACAATAATCATGTGATTCTTATTTCAAAATAAAAATGTTCATACAAAAGCTAGGCTTTTAGTATATATCCCAACAGTTGTCAATGTCAAGTGACTTATATTATGGGTTCAAATAGATTCTCACTCTCACTTAGGCATAAGAATCGACCAAGAGATAAATAGGGTGGTTCAAGGTTATACTTGACGCTTTAGTTGTCTGGAAGTTGACTATAATTGATTAATGTGTAGAGTCAACTAGGGAGTCAACTAAAGCTAAATTAGTTGTAAATATGATGTTTTTGTTTAGGTTTGGTCGGCTAGGCAATTGACAAATATAGATCAACTAGTAGTCCATTAATTTATTGTTCAATTTTAAAAATATATATATTTGAAGATCTTATCTAAAGGAGTCGACTAATAAGATTTTGAGTCAACTATAATAAATTTCAATTGATTGGATTGATGATCAATTGAGTGGAGATAGCAACTGATGGATAATAATCCTGTGATCCAAGTTTTAGTCAACTAGAAGATTAATTAAGTTGATTGGTATTAAACAAAACAACAATGTGAAGCTTATATAAATATGGATTGATGAATACAAATAAAGAGGGAAAGGGGAGCTCAATTAACAACAACAAAGCCATAATTCTTAGGTCACTCCACAGCTCCATAAAGTCATTATTTTTTTCGTATTTTGTGCTTAAAACTTATTGTTTATATCTCTAAATCCTTAATCTAGTTTTCTATTCAGTTGTTATGTCTTTCACTTTATATATTATTTGTGTAAATAATTTTATATGAGTTTTTTCCACCTTTAGTAAGGAAAAAATTAATAAACTTTTTGAGATGACTCGCCTTAAAAGTTCATAGATGGTAGAGTAGGAATTTGAAGTTTTGAACCGTGTAAAATCAAATTGTTAATCCTTGTTTCTTTTTTTTCTTATTGTGTTTATTTAATATATCTACTATACTTATCTTCACATTTGATTTGGCAAGAGAAGGGTATTTTGCATTTTCAGCTCGAGCATTATTCACCTCCCTTGAGTTATCTAGTCTCTCTTACAATTGTTCCTATCATAATCTAATGCTTATCACACCACATCTACTTGGGTCATGAGTAGTTGAGTAGTTGAGCCTTCACGAGTTGACACAGTTGATACTTATATAGATGCTTATTATGAAAGGTCTTGGAGTTATTTTTCAACGGATGTGAAATGTTTCACCTCCTTCATGCAAAGGGACTATTTTATCAGGGTAAAATCTCTCATGATTTGTCATCCTTTATTCAGTCAGGAGGCCAACTATGAGGAACATTTGACGTGAGCGTTATCACATTTTAGCACATGGGTAATGGAGTAATTGTAGCCTTTAATGAGAAGTTCCTTGTGGTTTGTTCTGTGGGCATCTGTTGCATGGAGCGTCTTCATATTAACTTGTATTAGAGACTTCTAAGAAGAGGAATTATATAAATTAACCTAAATTATATTGAAGAATGGATGGTCAAAATTTTGTTAAAGGTGAAGGCAATCAAGAAATAGCCTTAACTGACCAGTACATGAATCGCATAATTTGCATAGGCTTTCATGGTTCGATCTATAACCCGATTGATGGTTCTGTAGCAATTGTAACTGGCCATGAACTCAATATGTTGGGATTCTAGGCTGGCCCTATTACGTGTTTCGGCATCAATGATATCTGGTGAAACATGTTTATTTTAGCACCCACTCGTGCTATTCCCATCTTCCAAAGATTATCATTTGCAACCAAAAAAAAAACTTCTTTTTCTTTAGAAAAAGTTTATGTACAATAACAAACCTACTCAGTCATAGCTTAAGCACTCAACTTAAAGTTCCAAACAAAAGACAACCATGTTTGCAGTGTCACCCTCAAATTTTCAGCATCATTTGAAGATAAAACTTAATCTTCATTCAACATTAAAGCATAATCATTTGACAAGCTTATTGGTTCCAATAAGCTCCAATTCGTTTTCACCTCTCCGAATTCATTGAAAATGGCTTACAACTAATTGCATAAAATGAAAGAAAAAAAAAAGCGACAGTGAGCCATTGCTTGCTTTTATTACAAAATTAAAAAGGAATTATCAATTCCAACTCTAAAAAATCCAAGGTGGTCCTTGTAGAACTTAAAGAAGAAGATGCTCAAAATCAAAGCATCTATAGGGTTTCGTACCTTGTGTTGACAAATGGAAGCTTCACTTTCACAGAACATAAAATGTCTTCAAAGCCAGAATAGTTACCTATTTGATATCATTTCATTAGTAATGAAACATATTTAAAGCCTCAAGCACAATAATTTCCTGAAAGCCCTTTCAAGTCCCAAAAAGTGCAACATAGGTTACAATATTTGATACAAAATGGAGTATGAAATAGAGGTTACAACAACAAGCCTTTCGTCTCAAATATTTAGGGTCGGCTGCAACATGGGTTACAACAACTACTGCAAAGGAATCTATGAGATTATCCATCATTGGTCAATATAAAGGCTAGCAACACTACAAAGAGGCTGAAAATAATAGTAACGCCAGCAAATAACCAAATAACCCATTGCGAGGAGGCCTTCCTTTCTTGACCTGCCATTTCCACCTCCTTCAACAGCTCTCTGATCTCATCTATGTCTGAATCCTTTGCTGCATGAATCAATCTGTTATGAACCTCATCAAGCTTGCTGAGTCTTTTGGTTCTGGATGCATCTTTGGAGGACCAAATAAAACCAGTCATCCTCCACAAAAGGATACCAACATAGATTGCCACTATACAATCCACAGTATAATGGTGTCGCTCCCGGATCTCTCTTTGGGCACTATGCAAGACTAAGAACCACATCAGAACTGATGTCCAACCACCATATGCTTCCTACAACAGGAAATATAACATATTAGATTAGCATACATGTAGCCATAAAAAAATGGCTAAAAAAATCTGTAACTTGAGAGCTTAAAATTTCTATAATTTGTACTAATCACAGCTAATGTCATGTTTATTTTAATGGCCACTTGATCAAACTTCACCAATTTGAAGAGTATAAAAGTATGCTAGTCAAAAGATGTGAAGTACAATGGATAACATTTTAAGTAGCTTGAGCATTTATATTTGCCACACCCTCTTAGTTTTACTAAGACTGATCAATTCAAACTCTTACAGAGGAATCTATGCAAATCTCCTAGTTTACTTGACTACTGATTTTATCAACCTTTTCCTTTTCTTGATCAGCTTGACTCAACATTTTAGTTTACTTAGATATTTTAGTTGGATTTGTCTTCTTTCTTGTACTTTGTCCAGTTCTAGAAAGGGTAATTCTGCAATGCTAGGAGCCTTATATACTGAGCAAAACTGCTACTCAAGAAAGTAGTTGACTAGGAAACATATAGAAACAATTTCAAATGGTGAATTTATAATCTCATGATTTGATATCAATAGAGATGACTATCATGCTAGCGGCTTCAATTTTTCTGCACCATTACCTGCTCACTCTTATTATTCTATATCCAGTTCAAATGACATTACTTTCACTCTCAAACTTGTATAATCAAAGTGACTGCCATACTTGTTCTATTCTAAATAAATATTAAATTCCTAGTACTGGAATGGAAATGGAACCACAATGGTGGTTATGAAGTTCCACTTACACAACAACAATTTAGAATTACTCACTGATGCAGTAAACAATTCCGAATACAGATATTTTATTTTTCATGGTTTAATTTTGTAAAGAAGGTAAAACTACAGCCCACCTCTAGGAGAATAGGCCCATAGAATGAGACTTCAGATTTTATTTTCTATGTTTTAATTTGCTTTAAAGTTTATTATAAAGATCCATTATTACATTTCACTAGTTATGGTAAAGCAAAAAAAATTGGACCCCACTTTAAGGAGAATAGGTTAGAAGAATGAGTTATTTTTTGTTTTATAAAAAAGATCCCCAAACTTTCAAGTATCAATAAGTTTTAATAAGAGTCATCTGTGAGTTTTTTAAGTGAGATTTTGTCTTTGGCACTGTATCTAGTGGTCACAATACATGTTACCATGTAAAGGGAATATCTTCATGGTTGTATTCCCTCTAGTCAATGTCCTGTGAATGTTGTCAATTTTATCCTGTAGTTTGACTCTGGCAATTTTGTAACAAACTATAGAAGGGACAACAAATATATTCTCAAACATGATAGAAAAAATATCAGATTGAAAACTACTAAAGCTAATATGATTGAACCAAATCCCAAGCCGCAAAAGAAATTAGCTCAATCTTTGAGTCAATCCTTTTGTTTTACCCAATGACAATTAGAAACGAAAAATGAAAAGAATGATTCAGGCATAAAGTTCGTCTTAGTAGTTTAACACATTAAGATGACATAGTAAGCACACTGGAGGACCATCCTCTAAGAAGATTTTAGGTAACATGAAAACATAACCCTTAAGTATTTTCTGAAGACTTGGTAATTTTGCATATAGTTCAACACCTTCTGTCAAGTTCTAAATTATCAAATCTCTCACACTAGCATATAGTCTTTATTTTTACAATAAAGGTTTTAACTAAATACAAAAATCAAAGGACACTTCAAGGATTTATCAAAATTTCTTGTACCCAAAAGGTAGTGCTTATAGCTACCAGAAGATCACCATCAACTGTCACCTAGATTCAATGGTATCCTAAATTTGACAACTTAGCATAATGATTATAGAAAATTCAAAAATGCAATGGGCATTACATATTAGACTTGGAATGATGATGAATGGAAAACCATCTTTAAAACATAGAATGGTAGAACTCCTAATGGTAATTCGGGTTGGTAGATCGTAAATGGATTAGGTTCGATGGACCCTCAAACTTGAAACCTTTTATATACAACAACCAAGCATCTTGCAAAAGTAGCTTCTTGAAATGCAGAGTAAAGCTACGTACAATAGACCCAATGCAATTCGAACCTTCTCTAGGACTCTACATTGTAGGAACTTCGTTGACCGAGAAGCCCTTTTTATTATTTATAGGCTATATATTAGACTATATATCTGTTGCTTATATTGTTATGTATAGAAACTTAGGTAATTTAAATAGTTCGGAGGAATATACAAATTTAAATTTTTATTGTAAAATTCAAACTTCAGAAGTAGATCAGACTTTAAATGGAATGCAAAATAAAAACATAGTTGGATCAGATGATATTTTAATAGAGGTATGAAAATGTCTAGGAAAACAAGGTATTAAATAGTTTACAAAGTTATTTAACCTATATTGAAAACGAAAAAATTGTAAAATTAGTGGAAGGTAAGTACTCTAATTCCCTTGTATTAAAACAAAAAAGACTTACAAAATTGGTTAAATTATTGAGTATTAAGCTAATAAATCATATCATAAAACTTTGAAAAAGAGTAATAAAAAAAAGATTAAAAAGGACCACGATGACCAAAATCAATTTGAATTCATGCCTAAAAAGTCGACAATAAAAACTATACATCTTCTTAGGCAACTAATTAAAAAGTATTGGAAAAAAAAACAAGACTTACACATGGATTCATCGACCTTAAAAAAGTTTATGATAAAATTCCAAGAGAAATTATATAGAGAATTTTAGAAAAACAAATATATGTTAGCATAGTGTATACTGAAATAATTAAGGATATGTAGAGGAAGTAATGACAAGAGTAAACACTCCAAGCTAATTAACTAAAGCATTTCCTATACAGATAGGGTTACATCAAGGATCAGCTATAAATCTCTATCGTTGTATACTAATTATGGATGAACTCACTGAACACATCCAAGACACGGTACCATGATGCATGTTATTTACAAATAATATTATTTTGGTAGATCAGACGCGTAAAGAAGTAAATATTAAATTCAAATCTTAGTTGGAAATACTGAATATGAAAAATTTTAATCTTAGGAGAATAAAGACAAAATATATAAAATTTAAATTTAGCAATATTAGGCATAATAAGATAATTGTTAAGATAAAAGATAACAAGTTGTGTGTAGCTGAAAACTTTAAATATTTAGGAATATTTTTACAAAAAGGTAGAGAGATTAAGAAAGATATCTTACATAGAATATAAGAAAAATGATTGAAATGGAAGAGAGCATCAGGTGTTCTTGGTGATTAGACAGTACCTCTAAAACTTAAAGGAAAGTTCTATAAAACGACGATTAGACTTACCATGTCATATGAAACTGAATGTTGAGCTATAACTCGGTGCATAAATAGAAAATAAGAGTAAGAGATAAGGATGTTATGGTGGATGTGTGAACATACAAAGATGGGTAGGTAAGAAATAAAACATTGGAGAGAAAGTCGAATTGTAACTATTAAGAAAAAACTCCAAAATGCACATTTAAGATGGTATGAATTGTACTTAAGTGCCAAATAAATGCTCCAATTAGAAGATACAAAATTACGACAAATATGCATATTAATCGAGAAAGAAGAAGACTAAAGAAAACTTGATTAGCAACCATAAAATAAGATAAAATTTATTTAAATATAGATGATGATATAGTAGAAGTTAGATCCTAATAAAGTAGAAAGATTCATATAGTCGATCGCACCTAGTGGGATAAAACTTGATTGTAGTTGTTGTATATGGTTAACTATATGTAATAATATTTATATTAATAGGTATATTTACAAGGGACTGCTAGAATCCAATACTTTACTAATTACTACTAAAATAAATATTTATATATACCGGTAAACATGGTTGACTCATATACAACCTAACCAAACCAACTTATTTGTTGAACATAAGCAAACTAACCTCAAACATAAATGCACAAAGTTATAGAGGGGTTTTGTCACGTTAATTTTTATCAAACCTTGGTAGTATGAATAATTAGTTATATCATTTGGATTTTCGAATACCCTAAGCGCATTGATGATAATAATGAAACAAGTCCTAAAACCCTACAAAGATATTTCTTAGTAATCTATGTTTATGTATTTTGATATACAAGATACACACTTAGAACACATTAAATTAGAATTTGAACACCTTCAAAATGAAAACATTAATCTGAAGAAGCATTCATTCTCGCAACTCTTAGCTTTACCATTTTCCCATAGAGCATCTTTAAAAATCCTAGCAAAATTAAAAAAACTTTTGTTGGTCAAAGCCCAATATCATCCACAAAGCTTAATGCTTTAATGATTGTGATGTTTAGACATGCTTCATTAGGAAGTTTAGAACCATTATAGCTATTTTCATAAATTGTTTTGAGAAAGGGACGTTTCATTAAATTGGCCAGCCTATACAGCCTTTTAAAAAATTAAGGAAAATGATGACTAAGGCCTTTGTTCCTAAACATGTTGACTTCTTGAAACTATCTAAGGAAGTTTATAATGCATCTGGTATATAAATAAAAGTCATTGTAACCTACGAAGGCTATCCCACTGCTTTCATTAGTAGAAAGCTAAATGAGACACAACAATGCTACTTAACTCATAACAAAGATTTTTACGTTATTATCTACGCCCCAAGGCATTAATGCTACTATTTATGTTCAAATGAGTTGATACAACATTCTAACCACAAGCACTTATTTTCAACCAGTGACAAAATAGCTAAGTGTTAAGCACTCTAGGTGGTTTCAATTTCCTCCAAAATTATACTTCTATTAGAAAAGACATTTTTCAAAAGATAATAAACTCATTGATATACTAAGCTAAGTTGTGGTCACTTATCATTAGATGGATAGAAGGGCAATACGATTTGAGCATCTTAATGATGAGCACCCACATTTTTATTCTTGGATAATTTTTTAAGATATTCAAAATAAGAACAACATGATTAGATTCATTTCACAATATTTAAGAGTATTTTTGGATAATTTTTTTAGATATTCAAAATAAGAACAACATGATCTGATTCATTTCACAAATATTTAAGAGCCGACGTGTGTATTCTTAAAACATCACTTGAGATTTTATAGTTTTAGAACTAAGCTCAAGTGCTTTAGCAAGAGAATTTAAGGTGGACAAGATAATGCACTCAACATTTTAAATCCTATTTAATATATTATTGAAAAGTTCAAAATTGTGTAAGTCATCAAATTTTTATAATTCATTTTGTTTCTTAGGAAATAACAAGAGGATTTAGAGATTAGTTAGTGTTTAAAAAAATTCAATTAAAGTTTTTATTAGAATATTGTATTGTCAATCCATAAAAAGAGATTAGAATTTAATGTATCAGATACTTTTTAATTAATATAATTTTCCTTTTTATTCTTTTGATGAGACTTCTTTTTTATTGTGAAAATTTTCCTCTGATAAAGTTTATTTCTCTTCGAAATATCTAACCCCTTTGCTTCATTGATTTTGTCCCTTGTTCCTAAGTGATTCAACAGTTCAATTCTGGTGTTGTGTAAATTGATATCAAAGTTGAAACCTAGTGGTTGGATTTGGTGCTAGTTATCCCTCCATTCTTCATCATCATCAAGTTTCATCATTACTCTGATGTGCACCTCTTTCCACTTGCTCTCCTTCGATTGGATCCTATCAGAACTTCCACACCCTCTCCTCAAAATCTGTGCTCTCAACAAACTTCGACAAATGGCACACCATCCATCTAAAGACACCACTATGATTTGCTGTTAACATAGATCACCTAGCCTAATCAAAAAAGCAAGTGACTCCCATCTATGCAAGAAAGTCCGTATCTCTTTTTTTTTATTTGATTAATTCTAGTTGAGGGTTTTCATCCATTAAAAAAATAGAGGAAGAGAAGTTCAATAAAAAAACATAAATAGGAGATAAAGATAGGAACATAAAGAAAGATAAAGGTTGTCTATGGCAAAAAAAAACAAAGAGAACGAGGGAAAGTGAAATAGAAAGGAAGTTGTTTTAAAAAAGAGAGAAAAAAAGGTTGTTTGCAATAGATAAAATTGTCAAAAGAATGAAAAGTGTTCACAATAGAAAAAAAAACAAAGAAAGTTATAAAAAAAAAAAGAAGAGATAGTTATAGGAAAGAGAGATTTAATAAAAAGAGAGGGAAAAAAAAGTCGGATTGTGTTTATTGAAAGGAAAACTACGAGAGATGCATTTAAAATAGTATAAACATATACTTAGTCATCCAATAAATGTCTCAGTTAAACAATGTAAAACAACGACAAATAAAAAGAAAAATCAAAGAAGATTTAGTTCACATTTAATATAAATGAGGATATAGTAGGGGACCTAATGTAGGAGAATTCATATAATGAACCTCACTTAATGAAATAAAGGCTTGGTTGTTGTTCACATTGTATAATCATAATACTATTCATAAAAAGAATATAATCATACTGTTTTTATTAGTTTAATCATCATTTAACAAAAAAGTAATATCATCAATATCATCCTCTTTTCTTTTCATTTTAATTTATTTATCATCATATTCTCATAAATTATATTCATCACAATACTTTATTCTATAATTATCATTATTTATATGATGAGAGAAACTTCATTTACCACTAAATACTTGAGAATATATAATTTAGGAGAGAGGGATATCAACAAAATAGTATGCATGCAAATGATGAGCTTAATTTTAAAAACCACAACTAATTGTTCCTACATTTATAATGCTATGAATAGCATGCAAACTCATTCATAGTCAAATTATTTCATCTCTACAACAAAATTAATTATTTTTGTGAAAATAAAAATTATTTTACATCTATAAATGTTAGAACAAATACTTGTATTTTTTATGATAGAATGAACACTAATGAATTTCATGATTGATTAAATGATGCTAAAAATTATTTTACCGATATGACATAACTTCGATTGGTCAAACCACCTCAGTGGATCTACTAAAATTTATTAACGATATATTTAAACCATTAAAGACTAATACAGACCAGAACCCATTAAACATTTGCATAAAATGGAAAAACATTGGATAACAAGCTACGTTCTATCAAACTTTAAGACACAACTACCTTATAAATATATAAACACAAAGCAATTTCCCTTATCCAAACATGACAACATCTCAAGATGTTAGTTCACTTACATTTCGTATAAACTTTTACATAAATGAAAGAATTTTGCACAAATAAACCTCATAATGACTCAGTCTTAAGCAAGTCCTCAAACTGGGGTTTAAAAACAAGTTTATTTATTGCTCAATAAAAAAATCTGCTACTCTGCAAAATTTTCATCCTTGTTGCTGCATCACTCAATAGTTTACACCTTTGCATGGTGAAATTGTAAACCCCAAATCCAACCTCCTCCCTCCTAAACTAATTCAAGGAGTAAATTATAAGTTTGTTTCCTACATGACACCCAATCGATAAATATTATATTTTTTTCACAAAAAGTATAGAATATTATGATTGAACAACCATCCATTCTCTTGATAATTCACCCTTTGGATTAAGGAACCTAATGCGGAACAGCAGAGCAAGCTTTGAGAAGTCATAACATTTGACTTGGATTGAACCACAAAACGTATAATATATCAAATCGAAACTTGTTTAGAAATCTACAATTGTTACCGGGTACACTCGTAACAGCCCAGTTTCAAACCTAAAAAAGGTCGTTTAAAGCCTTTTTAGAGGCTCGGAAGAATATGTCCTTTTTTTATATCTTGGGTTACTTTATAATTGGAGGTATTTTTGTCGTTTTAAGCATGGTTTAAAATTTCGAACCATGCTAAGGTTTCAGTCGGCAATCAGAACAATACAATTTCATTATCGTACCATGTCATGCCTATACAGTTTCAATACTTTTTAATTATAAAATATATTAATTAAAAATAAAATTTTTAACTTAAATGTTAAAAAATAAAAAATAATTAAAAAAAGATATTGAAAAATTAATTATAATAGAATAATTAATTTAATTAATTTCGATTGCATAGGATTAAAAAATAAAACAAAATAAAATTTAATAAATAAATTTATGGAAGATTTTTAGATTAATGAGATAATTTTATTAAATTTTGACCGATTTTATTTATTTTATTTGAACTATAGATACGAGTTAATTGAAATTATTAACTTGAGATTTAATTAAAATTCTAAAGTTCACTTGCTCACCCCTCACCCCTGCTTGTGTTCCGCAACCTCGTGGAGGCCACCACGGTCTTGTGACATTGCAGTGTCTGTCAGTGTCGGACGGTGGGCGGAATAGTAAATTTCGCCCATGCTGCTCGGCATGAGTCGAGATTTAAAACTATGATTTTGAGTTTATTTAAACATCTGTTTAGTTGTTTTGAGTTAGTTGGATGATCAATAATATTCGCCGTTTCTTTCTTTTCTGAAACGATGAACTTTGGTTGTCTATTTCCTAATATTCTACCAAATCAACAAGACTTTAGAAGATTATTTTCAACATTCGAGTCCAAAGCAACGAAATCAATAGTTTCCACTATGTCAATTGGTATTAGAGCCAAATTGACCTGAAGGAATCATGCTACCAAGAAGACAGCAACATGTTGATAACACTTTGGAATAAGATATGGAGCAACGAGTTCGAGAGATGATTGACGAATGGTTGGAACTAGTTGTGGACCAGCTAACAGAAAGGATGACAACGATGTTGGAAAACCTCAATAGAGGAAATCCGATCCAACACAATAACAATCACCAGGCAAACTCGGATGTAGAAGCGGGTGTCTTTGAGGAAGATGTTTATGACGAGGAGGTTCCCATAGGCATTGCAGAGCAATAGTAGAGGAGGATCGAAGGCATTGGGAGACGGGTATGCGAACTGAAATTCCTGAGTTTCATGGTAGCCTACAACCTAAGAAGTTTTTATACTGGCTAACCTCTGTGGAGGAAATTCTGGATTTTAAAGAGATGTAAGATGACAAGCGTGTGCCTTTAGTTGCAACCAAATTGCATGGGAGAGCGACTACTTAGTGGCAACAACTGAATTGGACCCGAAATAGATTGGGTAAGGCAAAAATTACCTCTTGAGAGAAGATGAAAAAGCAAATGTTGGCAGCCTTTTTGCGTACAATTTCTAGTGATAAATGTATCAAAGGTTGTAGAATCTAAAGCAAGGTACTCGATCAATGGACGAATATACCACTGAATTTTTTCAATTAATTGCTAAGAATAAAATACAAAAAATTGAAAACCAGTTGGTGGCACGATATATTGGGGGTTTGAAATATCAAATTCAAGATACTATGAATATGTTTGACCTTGTTTTTGTGTCTATTGCACACCAGATACCAGTGATAGTGGAAAAACATACTCGTCATAATAGTGGGTTTTTTCCCACGAACACTGTGAGTGGAGGGTCTAGTGGTGTGATTGTTAGTAGTAGTAATGGTGTGGAAGTGAATAAGTTTTTCGGCCAATTTAATAAAGAAAGTGGCAGCAGTGGTGGTATAAGGTGTTTTGGCTGTGGAGAGATAGGGCACAGGTAGTCAGAGAGTAAAAAGGCTGCAAAAAAGAAAACATTGTTTGTTGAGAATGATGAATGTGAAAAAGGCGTAGCAAAGTTCATAGGAGACTCAGTGTATGATGAAGAGGCTATAAATGAAGTGGTGTTAAAAGGAGATGTAGGATTGGCATTGGTAGTTCGACGTTCCTGTTTGATGTCGAAATCAGTTTGACGAGGAGCTACAAGAGGCAGAAAGGGGGTATATGTTGATGGAAAAAGAGGTGGTTGAATTTAACATTGTCTAGATTTAGTGGCTCCACTGATTGCAGATTTTAGTGATATTTTCTCTGAAGAGTTACTAAGTGAATTGCCTCCATTATGTGATATTCAATATTATATTGATTTGGAGCCGTAAGCAACATTGTCGAACAGATCGCATTACAGGATGAGCCTGTGAGAGAATGAGGAGTTGCGACAACAAGTTGCAGAATTGTTGGTTAAGGACCATATAAGGGAGAGCGAGTCCTTGTGTTGTACCTACTCTTTTGGTAACAAAGAATGATGGTTCTTGGTGTATGTGTGCGATAGCAGGGCCATCAATAAAATCATTGTCACGTACTACTTTCCCATCCCTCATTTAGATGATTTGCTCGACCAAATTAGTAGATCAACTGCGTTTACGAAATTGGATTTGAAGAGTGGGTATTATTAGATTCGTATTAGGTTGAGGGATGAATGGAAAGCAGCTTTTAAGACTAGGGAGGGGTTGTATAAGTGGCCAGTGATGTCTTTTGGTTTGTCTAATGCTCCTAGTACATGTGATGAATTAGTTATTGCAGTCGTTTATTAGTAGATTTGTTATGGTGTATTTTGATAATATTATGATATATAGTGAGACTCCTGAAAATCATCTTAAGTATGTGAGAAAGGTTTTTAGTATGTTGTGTAAGGAAAATTTTATGTTGCAATGAAGAAATGTGTTTATGGCCCCCAAGGTGTTGTTTTAGGGATATATGATTTCAGGAGCAGGTTTGGAAGTCAACACAGTTAAGGTACAAGCAGCGAAAGAATGATCTACACCTATGACCTTAACAGAAGCAAGGAGTTTTTGTGGCCTGGCCTCATTTTATTGGTGTTTCATTGCTTCTTTCAGTAGCATTATGGCTCTTATAATAGATTGTATGAAGGGTAGCAGGTTGGAGTGGACTGATGATGCAGAGTCAGCTTTCCAATTGATTAAAGAACGACTCTCAACAGCGCCAATCTTAGTGCTCCCAGATTTTTCACAGCCTTTTGAGTTATAAAGAGATGCTTCTAAAGTTGGTATTGGTGCAGTATTCAGTCAAAACAACAAATCTGTGGCATTTTTCAGTGAAAAGTTATTTGAATCGAAACTTAATTACAGTACGTATAATGTTGAGTTTTACGCCATTGTGTAAGCAATGAGTCACTATTTGTTTCACAGAAAATTTATTTTATACACGGATCATTATTCGTTGAGACACCAACATTGACAAAACAAAGTGTCACCTCGCCATGTGAGGTGGGTTGCTTATTTAGAGCAGTTTACTTATGTGATTAGACATAAAGAAGGGACAGATAATCAAATGGCAGATGCTTTGAGTCACAGGAGCAGCTTACTAGTTACTATGCGGATTGAGATGCCAGGATTTGACGCTTTTCATGATTTACTTACTATTGATCCTTATTTTTCTGCGATACTACAAGATGTACAGGCTAGGAAGATATCAAACTATTTACTGTATGATGGGTTTCTGTTTAAAGGTAATCAGTTATGCATCTTAGATTGCAGTCTTCGCTTGCAGAAAATCAAGGAATTACATGGTAAGGGTCATGTTGGTCGAGATAGAATGTTGCACTTGGTTCAGACTTCCTGGTTTTGGCCTATATTGCAATGACAAGTCGAGAAGTATGTGCTGCAGTGCAAAATTTGTCAGGTCTCTAAGGGGGAAGCCATAAATGGCGGATTGTACATGGCCTTGCCAGTCCTTCTCGGCCTTGGGTCGATATTCGAATGGATTTTGTGCTCAGTTTGCCACGCACCAAGCAAGGTAGTAATTCTATCTTTGTCGTTGTTGACAGATTTTCCAAGATGGTTCATTTTATTCCTTGCAAGAAAACTACAGATGTTGTTAATGCAACACAATTGTTCTTTTGGAATGTCTATCAGCTTCATGGTCTACAGACATCCATTGTTTCAAATCGAGACATTTGTTTCCTTAGCCATTTGTTGTGCAGTTAATGGAAGATGGTTAATACACAGTTGAA
>JBAMHZ010000112.1:4462790-4473997 GCA_037177395.1 Alpinia galanga | reverse complement strand
GTTCTAGGTTATTTTGTTCTAATGAAGCACATCTGTGTTAGGGGGCTATGAAGGTGTTAAAATCCTTATTTGTGACCTTCATTGCTCTTCAATACAGCTAAGAAAAAGGCAAGATCGTGTCATTAGAAGAGAGTTGATTAAGCTGCTGGATCACCTGCATCAGGTGCCCGGGGTTAAAAAGAACCCATCCTCGAGTTCTAACCAGTGCCATCACCTTCTTTGGCATAAGGATTCATGTTATCTTGGATGTATCTTCGGTCCACTAGCTCCATTATTGGTTGTCTTGCTGATAAATCCAAACCTAAGTCTAACATGTTGCTTGGGCAAAGTAGTAGTGCATAGACATTCTTTTCTTGTGCCATTACATTAAAAAATCTAGATATGAAAAGGAGAGTAAAGTTAGAAGATACTAACGTGGAAGGGGAATCCTTTTGTCAGGGAGCTAGCACAATTTTCTTCCCTCTGATACAAAAGGTATAAGTATTCTTCCATCCATCATGTATAGTTTGCGATCAGGTGGCCAAGGTGGTTCCAATAATATGCAACGTGCAACCATCGCTTCAACCTTGGAGAGGAGAAATTCTTTTGAACAGTCAGTATCTCATGACTATCTTTGTAAAATACCTCGTCATCGTCGTCCTCCTCGTAGACGCCCATATCGTCTTCATTGTAGATATTCATGTCATCTTCATTGTAGAT
Organism: Alpinia galanga; assembly: GCA_037177395.1. Lineage (NCBI taxonomy): Eukaryota > Viridiplantae > Streptophyta > Magnoliopsida > Zingiberales > Zingiberaceae > Alpinia > Alpinia galanga. The sequence goes on along the minus strand of JBAMHZ010000112.1, from coordinate 4,473,298 downwards.
GCCCATGTTTTCTTCAATAGATATGTTATCCTCATTGTGAATGCTCATGTTCATGTCTTCTTTAACCGATATGTTGTCTTCATTGTAGCCATCCTTGTACATGACCTCATCATAAATGGGGTCTTCAATCACCTCATCTTCATCGTTGTAGATGGGGTCTTCCATGTCTTTAATTACCTTGTCAACACTATCATTGTCGTAAATGGGGTCATCCATTACCTCTTCATCATAGACGGAGTCCTCATCAATGTTATCTTCGTCGTAGACGGGGGGGGTCTTCCATGTCTACTTTGAACTCGGTGCTCTCAAGGTCATCCTCGTCATAGGCGGGATCTTCGATATCTTCAATGACCTCGTCAACATCATCTTCATCGTGATGGGGTCTCCTATGTCTTTGTCAAACTTGGTACTGTCAAGGTCCTCGTCGTCGTAAATGGAATCTTTCATATCTTCATCATCATCGTAGATAGGGTCTTTCGTGCCATCTTTAATTTCCTCGTTGTAGATAGAATCTTCTATATCTTCATTATCATGGTAGACAGGGTTTCTATACAATTCTTTGCGACCACGGTGTTCTTGTTGACGTAGAATTTTAGAGCGTTGAAGACTTCCCTTAAGTTCTTGCAGTGTTACATGCCGAGTTAACACTCCGATTTTTCTCCGTAGATTCTTAATGATCTCTTGGGAACTTCGATTCTGGGATGAGACTTCCTCAATCTGAACCTGCCTATCACGACCATGATCACAACCACGATAACCATCTATGAATTGCAATCGTCAATAACTTCGTGATTTATCTTTGTAGGTCGATGAGCTCGTGGGCACTTCAATCCTGGGGTGTGACTTCCTCAATTAGAACCTGCCTGTCATGCCCATAACCACGACCATGTCTCTTTATGAATCTAGGGCTCTAATACCAACTGACACAGGCGGGTTAGCGGAGTGGGCGCTAATCCTTCCACATACGTGGTTAGAAGAGAGGGGGCAAAGAGAATCGAAGGAGAATGGGACTCGTTAAACAAAGAGGAATCACCTCTAGATTTAAAACGAAAAGAAAATATTATTAATTGATCAATGAATGAATTTTAAGAGCCTAAGCCCATGTTTAACTAGGCTAGAGAAAGGGAAAGTTTCTTAATGCTAAAAAAACTAAACTAATTTTAACAAAAATTTCTTAACAAGTAAAAAAGTAAAAATAGATAAATAAACTACATAGAAAATTTTAAAAATTAAATAGAAAAATTTTAAAACTAAACAAAAATTTAAAACAAACAATAATAATAATAAAATTAAATTAAATTAATAAAAAATATTAATGAAATTCTAATTAGTGGCGACGGCATGCCATTGCCATGGTGGGGACCACGGACAAACTATGGTTCTTGTTGGATGTCCTCTTTCAAGCTACAGAATAGTCCACATCTATAGAGGTGGTCACAAGTCAATTATAGTAACTTGTGGGAGTTTTAGATTGCCTTGTTCCAATCCAAAATGAAGCACATCTATATCAGGGGACTATGGAGGTACATCATTATTTGTAGCCTTAATTGCTCTTCAATAAGGCTCAGAAGAAGGCAAAATTGTGTCATAAGAAGAAAGTTGATTGAGCTGCTGGATGTGCCTGCATCAAGCAATGACGGCATTGGCAGCAACGTGTGGCGACGACAAAGGAGGCAGCATTGGCAACGACTGTAGCAACAACAACAGCGATAATAGCGGCAGCGGTGACAATGAAAGCAAAAGGATTTATGGGAAAGAAAAAGATGGAATTGAGGAAGATTAGGGTTAGGGAGAATTAAAAAAGGTTAGGGCGAATGGAAAAGATGAAGTCATGAGAAAGGAAAGGGATGTGGTGGATGTTAAGCACATTTTGTAGTTTGGCCTTTCCTTAGTATTTTTATTTTGTGTGTGTGTGGATATAACACTAGTAGGGATGTGGTGGATGTTAAGCACATTTTGTAGTTTGGAAACTATTATGTGGAAATCATAAATTGAGTTTGAACTATGTATGCTATATTGGATGCTGGATTTGTACTAAGTCACTACTGGATGTAGGTTTATGCTCGAGGCTTGTTGAAGCTTAGTGAGTCGTTAAAAGGTAGGTTGATGTTCAACATGAACTACTAAAGGATGAAACCTAGAGTTGATTGCTCTTGTTTTTAATTCTTCATTGTGATAGGTGTGGCTTTAGATCATGGAACTACTTTTGGTTTTATGACACATTTGGTATAACATGTCATTCTCTAAATGTTTGTGAACCGAAGGGATTATATGTGCTAAAACTGTTTTGGCCCCTTAGTAGGAAGCATTTGTTTGGCCTATCAAGATACAAGATGGAACAATGAACTTTTGGATGGTATAGCTACTGGCAAGATTGATATCAAGTTGGCTGACAAGTTGAAGGTGGGGCGGATGCTGCATATACATGAGTTTTAAATTTGAAGTGATGAAATTGGAAAGTTGTTGACTGGAATTGGCATGGAGATGATTATTCTCTAGAAAGCATGGTTTTGATTTGTTGATTTCTATTTGTTAGTAGGTTTCACCATGAGATAGATTGTGAAATCGATGGTACCTGATGTTGATCAAATTGGTTGATACCTCATTGACGTCATGTACTTGGTATGTTAGTCAAATTGGTGGATACATAAGCAGTATGATACTTCTGAATGTTATTTGGATGTTGTGAGGTTTGTGATCAAGCCAAGTTTCAAGAACAAAGATATGTGCTCAGAGCTATTTTTTTTTATTTGGTTGAGATAGAGAGGCAAACTATGCTATAATTTACTGAGGGCTCTCCAAGATCAATCCATCAGGGAGTGTTATGAGAGAGGAATGAATGGTTAGATTAGATTATATCTTAATCTTAGAAGATATCATCTTTGGAGAGTAATCTTGGTTAGTGGCCCCTAGTGGTGCTTGAGGTATCTGAATTCGATGTGATCATGGGCACGGATATTCTGTCAGGAATGGATCCAATAATTGATAGGACACTCTCCGTTGAAGTGTAAAGGCACCCACAAATAAGGGGTTTTAATCATTTTTACAGTGCAAGCCGAATAACTCTGGATTAAGGAAGGTAAAGGCTACTTTGTTTCCCTTTTAAAAATGGAAATGCCAGGCGTGATAATTGGTTGTTTTAGCTACGTTAGCAAGTTGAGCAGGACTGAGCAAGATTGTAGTAGTTAATGTAATTTAAGGTCCAACTGCAGGAACCCAGTGTTTCACCATGTGGTATATTTGTGTAGTCCTTCAAGAAGAGGAATGGATCTCCTTAGATAGCTTGTTGTGATTACCTTAAAGAATAAGTGTCCTGTTATCAGAGTCTGATAATTTGTTCGATCAACTAAAAGGGACTTAAGGTCAAACCATAGTTTAAAATCTCGATCCATACCGAGGTTTTGGTCCGTGATAGGGTTTCCATACCGTATCATACTGTACCGTACCGATACGGTTTCAATACTTTTTCTATTTTTTAAATATTAATATATATTAATTAAAAAATATTTCTATTAATATTTAATTGTTTTAAATGCTCATTATTCATTTTATTTTAAGTGTTTATTGTTAAATTTATATTTCAATATCTTCTCTTGAGATATTTGATATTAAACAAAAGCAAATAAATACAACATCATGCTTAAATCAACTCTGTAATTTTCTAAATGTGTTATTTTCTCATTTTGTCATTCTCGAAATTCTCTATCAATAATTTTTATTATCATTTTCTAGCAATATATATTTTCCAGTTTTAGTATTTTAAAAAGGTGAGTTTTTTTGAAGAATTTTTTTAAACTTTTATAATTGCCCATGTAAAAGATAAAAGAGAGAAATTAACGAAGCAAATTTTTTTTAGTTTTTTTTCATTTATTTAAGGAAAAAAATAACAAAAGAAATTAATTAAAAGAGAAGGAGAATGAAATAAGGGGGGAAAAAGAAAAAAAATAACAAAAGAAATTAATAAAAGCATAAAGTGAAAAAATTCACAATATAAATTTTTTTCTTATATTTTTAAAGAAAAAAGAAAAATAACAAAAATAATAATAATAAAGAGATAAAGAGAAAGAACTAAAGGATAAAAGAAGAAAGGAATAATAAAAAAAAATTAATAAAGGGAGAAAGTAAATGAATTAATAAATTTTTCTAAAAATAACAAAAGAAATTAATAATCATAGAAAAAGAAAAATTAGTGAAAAAAAGGAATAATAAAAAATTAATAAAAGAAGAAAGAAAAACGGAGAAAAAATTTAAGAATTAATGATTTAAAATTTATAAAAAAAAATAATAATAAGTTCTACACGTAACTATGGGATCTCACACAAGGTACCGTGGCCTCGTGCAAGGCGCTCTGCGACCATGAAGCTGTGGGAGGTGTCCCGTGTCCTCGCAGGAGCGCCCTGCAGCCTCGTGCAAGGCATCCAACAACCCGCGGCCTAGCGTGATGCATCCTATAACCTCATGCAAGGCATCATGCGACCTCACGCCATGCACCCCACTCCCACGAGGCGTCCCGCGATCACAATCGTGAGGCAGCCCGCAATTGCCATAAGGCACCCCACGACCTTGCACAAGGTGCCCCACGATAGCGAGGCGCCCCGCAGCCTCGCGCAAGGTGTCCTGCGACTACAAGGGGCCTCACGGCCTTGCATGAGGCACCCCACAGCCACGCACAAGACATTCACAGCCTCACGTGAGGTGCCCTATGACTGTGAGGTCGCAAGAGGCATCCTACGACCTCGAGTGAGGCACCTCATGGCCACAAGGCCTCCCGTGATTTCATGCGAGGTGCCCCGTAGCTGTAAAGCCATGAGAGGAATTTACAGCCTCGCACAAGGCGCCCTGCAACCGCAAGAGGCATCCCACGGCCTCGCACGAGGCACCCTGCGGCCTCACACAATGCACCCTGTGACCATAAGGCCTCCCACGACTTTATGCAAGGTACTCCACGGCCACAAGGCCTCGCGCAAAGTCACCCGCAATCACGAGGCCTCTGACGGATATGGGGCCTCATGCAAGGCCTCTGGCAGTCGCAGGAGACCTCATGTGAGGCACTGCGATCATTTACTGATGTCCGTACCATACCGATTGTCAGATGGAGTAAAATTTTTCACCCGTGCCTACCGGTATAGCAAGGTATTTTAAACCATGGGTTAGTTTTGGAGATTGGTTTTCTTTTTATGGTCATTATGAGTTTGAATTATGTTTAACTTGAAGTAGGTATAATGTATCACAGAGGGCACTCAGTATAAATTGTTAACACTCTAAGCTCTAAATAATAACGAGATGGGTACAATTGGCTCGTTGGGAGCAAGTTACTATCTTGATACACTTATTTCATATTGCTTGTGCATGATAGCATTGCCCTAATATAAGCATGGGTGTTGTCCCTATATATATGCACTTATTTTATATTGCATGCAAATGATGTTGTCGACTTAATGCAAACATGAGAGTCGGCACAAACATTGACCTACTATCATTGTGGTGTCAGCCTAACTATACTTATAGCGTTGACCTACCATGCATGATCCATTGCAATAGGTGCTGGCTCTCTCATGTGTACACATTTTAGTGTGTTTGGATTGACATCTTGCATTATATTTACTATGCTTAATACACTGTTTCTGTGACTTATTATCGAAATGCTAAGCTGTTCATTAAGATGCAAGTAGTATTTCTTTTAAATGTCTTGATTGCTCAGCATAATAAATACATTAATTTCATACATTATTCTTGTTTTATGGTTGTTGGATATCCTTTCATTTTTGTTGTTACCTTTAGATACATAGATAGAAAGGGCAAAACCATAGGATACACTGAGATGATGGAAATGCGGTGTCAATGAATCATTTTAGTGATGTGTAACTAACACTCATTAGTTAACACATGATACTCTTCTAGTGTATTAGTTGGTGTTTTAGGATGACCACTTGGTATGGTCCATTATATGAATTTAGACTGTGCATGGCTTAGTGTTGGTGTGTATGTTTGTCCTTTATAAAGTGTTTGGTGGTTTGTAATTACCTGTTTATATGGTGGTTGGTAACTTATTATGTTAAATTATTAGTTTTATTTTCACTATAATTATGGTTGATTAATCATTTGATGATTAAATTATTAGGGTTTTAATGCCTACTAGAACTATGGTCTATTAGTATTTTGAAGATTCTTTTGTTGTTTGGAAGTGGTGAATCTATGAGTTTGTAGTTATTTCATCTCATATGTATATTAAGGAGCATATTTGGAGAGTTTTTAAGATTTAAAGTGGTTAAAACCATGTAAAACTTAGCCCATGTCAAATTCTTAGTCGGCTAATATCCAAGATTGGTTGACACTTCTCTCTCAAGCCAAAGTTGGTTAACTAACATTTCCAAGTGGATCAACACACTTTTCCAACAGCATTGTTTTGTCGACCAAACTTCTAAATTTAGTCAAGGATTAGCCTTGGTCAACCTAAGCCCCTTTTATGCCCCCTTCTTTAGAGTGTTTGTGTAGGAGTTTGGGGGTGTAATTTAGCATAAGTCCAAGGTTGATATTACAAAATAAAAATTCATTTTATATGGCACCTTTTACTTAGTTGGTCTCTTTTTCATTTAATAAATGTCTAGAACCTTGAGTTTATTATGAGTGAAATACCAGATAATCTGTAACTTTTTCAATTCATAGTCAAACAAAAAAAATATAGAATTCCTATTGGTAGTGATCACATCTAATCAACTTATATCGTGGCTTACCACAGATGCTAATATTGTTGCTATAGCGAATGTAGGACTACTCAAGCCATCTTGAATTCCAATAGCCACTGCTAATGCTGTCACCGTGGCTGAATGTGATGATGGCATTCCACCAGATCCAATTAGTTGTTTGGTGTCCCATCGCCTTTCCTTGTACCTGTGATGCAGCATGGAAACAAAGAAAATTCACATAAAGCTCTAATACCACTTGATACAACACCAAGAAGCATTTTCTAAAAAAAACTTACGAAGAAGAATATTGTTAAACCTGAAGAATGATTCATATGAGCGGTTGAGGAACTATTTACGGAACAAATAATGATCATTTTCTACACAAGTTCTCCTAACAATAATGTATTTCCTAATTACATAGTAAAAAATTTGACATCCTCAAAGTGACTTACGGTAATAAAATACATATTTTCTACATTTTTACTAGTTCAAAATAAAACTTAACTTTTAAAATTTTATTAAAAAAAATCTTAATCTAAAACTCCCAATTTAAACTCTCTTGTTTTAAATCTAATTTGAAACTGCATCATTCTCTCATACATAAAGGAATTTGACTTTAGGCGAGGTGCAATATCTTCAATTTGAGAATAAATAAAACTTCTAAGTATTGACCTTCATTAAGGGATATAATTTAATCTTATTTTTTGAACGTCTCTTGGATTGCCAAGTCAACGAGTGATAAATTATAATTTGAAGCAACAACGGTCACAGGTTTTTTTTTTTATAGAGCAATGGCTTGCAAGTATTGTTACAGATAAAGATCATAGTCACTGGCAAAATGTGTTAGTCCAAACTATTTTAGGTTGGGTAAGGTAAAATCATATAGATTCAAAATGATATTTATAGATTGGTCATTTCCAGTAATTTATCGAACACAATATTTAGGTGCAAATGGGAAGGTGAAGTCAACAGAAGAGAAGTAAAATTGCTTTGTGCATGTGCAGGTGCACTCTGTACAAGCTTGCATGTCTGGACTCTGGAATCCGGAATATAGATGGTTAATGAACATAAGTTTTATGATGTGCACCAACTTGAATCATGGGGCATCCCAATGATTTTCAGTTGGGATATAAGAAAGGTGATAGATAACTAGAGATGGGATGATGCCAAAAAAAAAACACTACTGCCATTGTTTAAAGGAAAATTCATGTGCATATATTGAGCAGCTATAATAGAACAAAAAGTGGAAAGGGTGTAATCTTCTAACCACATTGGATCAGGTGTGTCAAGTCATCAACACAAATAAGTGCTCTGAATCAATAGCTGAGCTATTTGCAACAAAACCCCATAGGCAACAGGTGGAAACACCTCTGCACTTCACAAATAAAGATTGACGTCTAGAACAATGGCCAAGGCTTTACCTCACAGATGCCTCACTAGCTGTGTTGATATCAAACTGTAAATCACATTTCAGGGTGATTGTTCGGTTTCACATGATTCTTCTATGTACCTAGCAGTTCACATATTCAAGGAGCATAACAGAGCTACTCACCACCTTGTTCTAAGATTTCATGCAAGAGACACGTAAAAAGCCTAATCCACCAACTCAATGGAATAGTTGATTGGTGTAAGGGGATTAACAGGAGAAACCATTCTTGTCACCCGTTAATTGTTCTAAAGGAATAAGCCTTACTCCATGTTTTGCATCTAGAATAAACATTACTCTACTGTGGATTTTTGGTTTCTATTCATGTTTTTATGTAATTGAAGGGGAGTCTTGGTGCAATAGCAAAGTTAATGTTGTGTGACCTTATAATCATCAGTTCGAGGAGTTGCAGAGCCTCTTGCTATTGCAATGTAGGGCGAGGCTATGTACAATAGGCCCAATTAATAAGAGTTTTATGCATCAGACTATCTTTTTTTATACATGTTCATATAATATTTTGTTATTTTGAGATACATATGCACGTATTCATACGTATTTTTTTGGCTTTATTTACCATATATGTCTAGTATTTCATTTATATTTCATGTATAAAATCGATCTTTTACTTTCATTTTATATTTTCTTAGTTCAGATGACTGCGGTTTGCTTTTTCTATATGTAGGAGCCACTTTTAGGGCTTAACACACCCTAATCGTTCCATTTGGCATGGCCATGCTGACCACCATGACTCCGATAAGCCCATATATCAACTCAAATCCCAACACACCCTAGTCATACCTTTTGGCATGGCAGTGTACAAGCTTCCAAGGCCTGGCACTCCCAGGCCATGCCACATGGCACGGCTATGGTAGGCCCCAGCCTAGTTTTGGCCACCTCAAAAAATAGCATGGTCGTGGCACACAATAACCTCAATAAATAATTGATTTTCTAACCAGAAAACTCTATAAAAAGTTCACTAGGGATAACCAAATGGAGGAGAAGGTCAGGAGATCAAGGGAGCCAACAAGGAGCACCTAGGGCACGCAAAGGAGTCGCTAAGAAGGAGTGCCAAGCCGGAGGAGATTTCTACGACGTCGACACATCCTGTTCTTATTCTTTATCTTATCTATGTTAATTGTCGAATGTATTTTTATACCTTAACATGTTTTTACCTCTGAACTATGGAGTAATTCTTGGTGATCCTAGGATTAGGGAGTAACTCTATGTCAAACTATTCAGATTTGTTATAACTTTTTTAGTAATCAAGTTTTATTTCCTAATTTGATTCTATTGAATGTTTTGATCAACTTGCATGTTTGTTGGTCACTTATTTGCATGTTTTTAGGGTTTAAGGGATGTATTGAAAGATGAACCTCAATCCCGAATCTATAGAATTAAACCTAAGGAATTGATGATGAGTAGTGGTTGAAGTCTAGATTGATCCGCAAGGTTCTCGTGATAGGTTCTCAGGAAATAAGGTCATCTACAGATATCATAAAAGTTATTAAAACCTTTTGAGAATTTCTTAGACTATCACAGAACATAAAGTGTTTATCTTAATTCACTTTTATGAGTAATTGGTAGTAAGTCTAAGTTTTTGATCTGCGGGATTCTTGTAACAAGTTTCCAATACAATTTAGGTCACCTATGCATGAATATCATGAAAGTAAGAATCTAGTTTAGATAAATAAGTCGATTTGATCTCGAAAGAGGCTATCAATTACCTAGGGATAAGTCTTCTTCAGGAACATATATCGAATACAAGAGAGAACTATTTTGATAATAGACATAGTTGTGAAACCGAAATCCTATGATTGTTCTTAAAATGAATCCTCTAGTTACTTCTCATTTTATTGATCTCTTCTTCATTTGAATAACCATCTGATATTTACTTTTCTAGATAATCTTTCATTGTGAATAATTGATATTTGACCAGTTTCTATGGGATTGATATTTTTATTACTTGATGATGACCGTGCGCTTACGGTTACGCTCACACCAATAACAATATGACATCTAAGATTGGATGAGAAGGACATTGTTTGTGATGTTAAGTAGGTCATGGTTAACTGAATACTTGACGAGTGAGAAATTCAAGTGGGTCATGGAGGACCTGACACTTGGTGATGGAAAAGTCCAAGTATGGTGACTTGACAAGGAAAAGTCCAAGTATTGGCAAGGAAAGTCCAAGTGTGTTGACATGGCAAGGAAAAGTCCAAGTATGGAGACTTGGCAAATGAAAGTCCAAGTATGGATACTTGGAATGAGAAAGTCCAAGTATGGAGACTTTGTAGGACCTTGTTGGCGTGCTAGAGGGGGGGTGAATAGCTCGTTTCGAAAAGCTGAGTTGCGCAGCGGAAAATACAACACAAAAACAGCACACACAAAGAATACAC
>JBAMHZ010000112.1:4450318-4460544 GCA_037177395.1 Alpinia galanga | reverse complement strand
GTCCTAAGGCACTCGCCTTAGAAATTTAATTAATAAAATTTACTATTTAAGTGTACATTCTTTATTTATATGATTATATCTTAAACTCATTTATTGAAGTTCACAATACGATATATAGCATGAGAGAAATTATGATTGGATCACAATTAGTGGGTATCTCATCATGTGCAATTATGTAAATATTGAAATTTTCCCTAGTCGATGAATTGATGAGATTGAACATCATCAATTCTATGAGACTAGCCCATGTTATGCTCGTTTGTTTATCTAAGAATTTTGTACTCATTGAATGGAAGTATAGGGATGCTAAGAGTGAACATGTGGATGCTAGTTACTAGTTCATTGGAGTGACCTGCTATGAAGCTTCATATGATTCTTTATGTCAATAAAGATTTCATTATAGCTCGAGTGTAAGCTTCCTTAGACTTGAGGTATTCAAGTTATCTTGGTCATGACAACTTATACTTTGACTGCTTCACAAGCATCTCCATAGGAGGTGTCATTCCGGGTTGATTGGGTATAAGTCAAAGTCGAAGATGTTTGAATAGCCCACATCTTCACCACTCTTATTAAAGGAGATGTATACCCTAGGCCTCTTGTCAAGATTGTTACTCAGAAATCTTTAGCCAAAGTATACATGTCAAAAAGATGATCTTCTTGGACACATGTAGGGAGTAACTTGAATCCACAGAACAAAGAACTAACTTGGGCTAGGTGTGACATAGTCAACCTAGTGGGGATAAACACATAGACCATGTCCTGAACCAAGTAGGTATAAGATGAGTGAAAGGAATAAGAGCACAAATAATTATAGCTACTGAAGGGTTCAGAAATATTCTGAAGTCAACTTGGACTTTTCGATCAATTGAGGATCATGATATATTGGTAGATGACACTCATAATCTATTCATAATTAATGGTTAATTATAAATAACCAACATAACTGAGAACCTATTTGGTCACACGCACAATGGTGTCTCAAGAGACTTAAAATAAATTAGAGAATAAAATTCTCAAAGAGAGAGGATGTCTGATTGGACTAGGACAAAAGGGCATGAAACGGGGGCTACAGAACCTCACATGGTTATGCCAGGGCTTAGCACAGTCGTGCCATAATCTGTGGTGATGAAATGGACCATACAGTACCTAACATGGCTGTGTCAGAGCTTGGCATTGCCATGCCACACACAAATGAGCCTAAATGAGCGATACATAGCCCAACACGGCCATACCGGAGCCAACATGGTCATGCCAAACTTTAACCCTTAGACACAGCCATGCCTAGCCAAAATAGCTTAGCATTTAGCCATGGCAAAGAGCAACATGGCTAGGCCATGTTGCAGGGGGATCCATTTTGGGCTTTGTAAGTTAAATAGTTTTGCTAGGTTTATGTGATAGATTTGGCAAATATTAATGCTCCATTAATGCCCTAAATGACAGATGTACAAATACATCTCTTCATGAACCCTAAGAAGTGATTTGGACATTTGGAACTCCAAGGATTTCATTCTCTCTCTTCCTCTTCTCGCTGCTTCTTCTCCATGCTCAACTAGCATTGATCGGAGAGGAAGGCTTATGGCCTTTGGAAGGTTGTCTCGAGAAGATCTGGCATGGATACCTATAGAGGCAAGGCTTGTTAGTGTTGCTCGTGGTTTCTATAGATCAAAAGAATCATGAAGGTATAAGATTTACTATCCTTCTTTTCTTTACCATATGATTATGTACAAGATAAGAGATCCCGACAAGTGGATCTTCGGGATGAACATAAATATTTGTTTTTTTTCCTATGCACTTGCGTCCCAGATATTCCATCATGAATTGACAAAAATTATCTACAAACTTGTGAAAGTTGTGTACAGTGGAAAAATGACAAGAAAATCATATGAAAAAAAAAATAGGTTTGATTCTCCATTGCAATTCAATAATGTTGATGTTCATTGTAAATTAAATGTGAGAGATCAACAAAAGGATATTTCATCACTTTTATTGATGACTATACATGCTCCAATTAGGTTTATTTGATCTTTTTTATAAATTTTATATTTTACACTTTTTATAAAATATATACATTTGGTAAAAATTTAAATAGATAAAAAAAGGATTTTAAAAAAACAAGAATATACCAAGGGCTGAAAAATTATTGACCTCAAAGGGTTTGTTTTATAAAAAAAGTTATCGACAAACAATTATCTATTCTGAGAACTCAACAATAGAGTGAAGTAGCAAGAAGAAATAATTTTCTTAAGAAGATGGCTAGGTCAATGATGTCTCAAGCCAATGTTTTATTCATCCTCTATGTAATGTATTTTTATTATTATCTAATTACATAGTCTAGCACCCTCTTAATCAATGCATCCATTCCTTATGAATTATGGACCAATAAAAAACATGAATTTGGAAATTCAAAATTGGGTATAAATCAAGTATTATCCAATAATATACTTGAAACATTTAAAGAAATATTTGTTTTCTAAAGAATAATTTTCCAATCAAGAATAAAATAAATTAAGCATTATCTCCTTATAAGATTGAACTGCCAATTATTTCTTATCCAAATGGGAACAAGACAAATAAATAAATCTACAAATTTTCAAGTAAAATATTGCAATCATGGAATTATTCTAAAACACTATTTCCTAGGGAAGGAAAACATCATTGCAATGCAAGATGACAAAGAGACAAGAACAATCAAAGTGGCTCTCACTTTCCCTACTAAAGGGAATGAAACAATAGAAGAAAAGTTGAAGCCTATTGTCCTTCAGTGGAAGACTTCAAATAAGTCACTAGATGGTTTACCCCCTACCTAACCTAATGATATTACCTAAAAGTAATGGCCTAAGATTGCAATCACTCTTGTAATTCTCATAGTTTTCATTCCTATAGGTTTTCAACCTTTTTAATCCTCCTTTGTTTTATCAATATTTGAGATTCTTGAGCTTGCTCCATGATAAATTTAATACTCCTCGCCCATAAGTCTACCTCATTTCAGGTTTTCAAGCCATCAAACTGATGATAAATGATTTCATCAACAAAAACAACTATACACCCCTTTCTCTAGAGTGTCTTTCAAGCTCCTCAAGGCCTAAAACTCACTTTAGACCTATTGAGTGCAAACAAAGTCAACCATAGTAAAGGACTAAATTGTAGAAGATCTATGTGAACTATTTCACATCCCTACACACTTCGTGTGCATATCAAAACAAATAGGTCAAATTTAAATTAAATCCTTTTTCAAATACCTCAAAATAACCTAGTCATACTCGACCACTCTAAAGCATTGTTTCTCCAAAAATCTTCCCCTTTTAATATTTAATAATCCATTTAAATTTATGAATAAAAAATAAGTATATTATGCAATTATAAACTCAAAATTGTCACTTAACCTATGCTCCCTTCAATTTGAAACTTCATCCCCAAGTAAGTTACCATTGTGGTGACCCTTTTCTTTCAAATTGTGGAAAAGGTTTATTAACTTAAACCTTCATACTTCTCCTTTGTCACACATCAAATAATCATTAACATGTAAAGTATAATTACATGCAAGCTTAATCATAATAATTACAAAGAGGAATAGAGATCAAGGCATGTAATATAGGCATAAATCATGCACTATTATTTTGAAGTATAGTATAATTCTTATTTTTTAAGAATAAGTATGGAAATTATATAAATATTCAATATAAGTAGGGAAACACACCCACCCATCCATCCACCTCACACATGTATATAGATTGAATATATCACCTGTGTTGTTAAATGCTCAATTTGTAACTAATTCAAGACTTAAAGTTTATAAGAATAATTCTTAGATGCTACTTACTTTAACATGACAGAAGTGATTATAATTAATTTATACATGTTTTATTGGTATTTACATGGCATAAAATTATTATATTATGAAGAGGGTCTTTTGAAAATAAAAATGGCATAAAATACTCAAATTTGAATTAGTTTGACTATTCAAATTAATTAAATTGACCATGGACAAGATGTTGAAAAGTCTTAATAACCTAAATTTGGAATGTATAAAAAACTAAAAAAATTTATAAACAATTGTATACACTTAAAATTAAGTGATCTTTTTAAGGGAAAACCATTTCTCATGTAAATTAGCACAAATTTAAAAATGGTTAAAAGGTCAAACATGTAAAAATCTCCTTATTGGGTAAAATGCTATCTCATGGGGAGCTTTGGTGTCGGGAAATTTTTTTTTTCTGTTATTTTAGTCATTATTTCTCTAATTTAAATTGTCAAACATCAACAATGAGAAGTTTAGTGCAACTATTCCCTAAGTGGTTGAATTTTCCAAAATATTTTGATGTGTTTGAAAAAGGGTTTAAATTACTTCTATCTATGTTTTTGATGGTAGGATGCTTAAAGCTCAAGGAACTTGTGACTTGACAAGATTGAGTCATGGATGATGACTTGGCATAAACAAATTGGTGTAGCTCAATAGCTCGAAGACTATTAGAGATTAGAGAAGAATGGTATGGAACATTCAAAGGATCACAAGATGAGGATCCTTGAGGTGTCTACTTATTTGGAGGAAGTGAACTATGTACTCGAAGAGTGAAAGATGTCATGTAGAACAAGTTAATTGCTCAACACATCTAAATAATTTATGACTTGGTAGGAGTTTAAGTAGACTCTTACTTAGGCATAAGACTCAACCAAGAAATATGGTGTTCCAAAGTTATAATTGAAGATATAGTTGTTTGGAGGTTTATCCTAGTCAACTAAGGAGTCTATTTAAGTTGAATTACTTGTAAGTAAAAAATTTCTATTTGAGTTGAGCCAATTGGATAGTTAACTAACAAGAATTGAGTCACCTGAATTGCCAATGAGTTAATGGAGATAACATTTAACGGATAATGATCATGTGATTTACATTTCAATCAACTAGTGAAGGATAATCAATGGGGTGAAGCTTATTCGAACATGGATTTAAAGCTATATATAGCAGGGCAAAGAAGCTTGAAGAATAACAACAAAGCCATAATTCTTAGTCCATATCATAACTACACAAAACCTTTTTTTATTATTAGTAGTCTTTATTGCTAACTTAATTAATCTTTTTATTCATAGTTATTAGTTTTTAAATTTTAATCATATAAATGATTTTGCTCCATTTTGGGCAGCGAGAAAAATAATGGATTTGTCAAGAGTGACTCATATAAGATATGGAGTAGGAAATGAATTAAGTATGAAATGGGATGAATTATTCCCTAGAATATGTCATTGCATCTCAAATTATCCATCTAAAGTTTGAACCAAAATCGTAAAAGAAATGAATTATTCACATTCCATTCCATTTCACTACACTTCCTTGATATTTATTTTTTTTCTTAAGATTATATATAGTTGGAATATTCAAATGGGCTTCTTGTTGCAAAGAAATATGCATTGAACATGAACTCCTTATATAAATTGAATTTTTAACTATTAATATTGACTATATATGTACTTCATTATAAGATAATTCAATAAAAATGAAGATAAAATCATTCAGATGGTACATATGCATTCTCAATCATTTTGAAGCAGTCTAAAATCATAATTCAGACAAAATTATACTACCACTTTGGACACATTGAATTATGTAGCAAGGATATAAATATGATCAAAATGACATATGTTTGGTTTATTGTAAGACTCACAATCCATCTGATGCCAATGGTGCTTGAAAGGCCCATGTGTCTTCTGACAAAGGAAGTTTGGTGGGTAAACCTAAACCTTGAAGGATCTGCAAGGTATACATGATGGGCACTGATATCAATGCTTAGACCAATTGACAACGTATATGTATTGGAATGGCAATATCAACTCTATCTAGCTACCGTTTGAGAACTGATATTGTTGTGATTTTGTCTCTGACTCCCATGTTTTCCATTTCTTCATCTACCAATAAGTAGAATGTGCTGGAAATTTATTATTGGTTGGCAAAAAGCGTAATTGAAAACTTAAACTTTTTTTTTTCTGTTATGAGAATGTCTAAGTACTTACTTTAGCTTGTGCAAGAGCCACGGTGAGAACACTGTAAAATACATGAAGTACAGCAAGGACAAATATAAAAATGTGCAATTGGTGAATTCCAGACTGTGAAATCAATGATACCTTGTCCTGCAAAATACCAGAGAAAAAAATACTTACTGCTCTGACAATTAAGATTACTCACCATATATAAATTTTGAAAAGTGTGCAATGGCATTAGACATGAGTAAAATTAATTTTTAGAAATTTTTAATCAATAAAGAAGTATCCAAATATACAATTTACATACTAGTTCTATTCAAAGTGTACTAAATTCAGTCTAGTGAATATGTTGGCAAAAGATTTGACTTGAATTCACATGGTAAGTATTATATTTTCCCTTGTCGTATGATTCCTAATGAAAGACTATTTCATCTCTATATGTTTTGTTTCAAAGAGATGCACTGTTGTTTTGGTCAAATATATGATGCTTATATTACCATATAAGACTTGCACATTTTTATAATAAAGCCCATAGCTTATGTATGCATCATCCAAAATAATTATGTCATGTATTCATTTATAGCAACATATTTAGCCTCAATAAATGATAGTACAATATAATATTAGTTTTATCTACTCCAACTAATAAGAAAAAACTCAAGAAATTAATATCTTCCACTTATACTATTCTTATCTAATTTGCAACCTACCTAATCGAATTGGAGTAACTTACCAAATTTATTACATTGGTGCTTGGATATTAAGGGCCTATATTAATAGTACCCTTAAGATACCTCAAGATTCTTTTAATGGCAATTAAATATGATTCCTTAGTATAAGATTGATATCACATATAAAAATCAATTTCCAATAAAATATCTGATCTACTAGAAGTTAGGTAAAGTAACATACCAGTTATATTCTAGAAGTATTTTAAATTCAACCCTCTGAGTAACTATCCATCCTAATATTAGTAGTTATTATAGTTCAAAACTTTTAGACACTTTTAATCCCAAACATCTTAAAAAGTTCCTTGACATATTTAGTTTGCTAAACAAGAATTTCCTTCTTAATTTGTTTAATCTAGAGCCCCAAAATGAAATTTAATTTTCCAACTAAGCTTTTCCCAAACTTCCATAAAATATAAGGTGATAAGCACAATTAGGAAATCCTTATTTGTTGACTGAAAAATAATATCATCCATATAATTTTGGACAGTAAAATATCATTCTCACAAGACTTTATGAGCAATGTAGGATCTACTTGTCCTCTCTTAAAGTATTTAGAAATTAAAAAGGTAAACAATTTATAATACCAAGCCCTAGGTGTTTCTTTCAAACCATGTAAAGCATCCTTAAGCTTAAACATATGATTTGGATA
Source organism: Alpinia galanga (assembly GCA_037177395.1). Taxonomy (NCBI): domain Eukaryota; kingdom Viridiplantae; phylum Streptophyta; class Magnoliopsida; order Zingiberales; family Zingiberaceae; genus Alpinia; species Alpinia galanga. The sequence continues at coordinate 4,453,191 of JBAMHZ010000112.1, read as the reverse complement.
ATCTAAATGCTCAAAGTCAGATGGTTATTCTATATACACCTCTTTCTTAATGAAGTTATTTAGAAATGTTGACTAAAGATCCATTTATAGAGTACAAAACCTTTGAAAGTGGCAAATATTAGAAGCTTCTAATTGATTATATAACGAGCTATAGGATTTAGGTCTCATCATAGCTAATCCCTTAACTTGGTTGAAACCTTGGGCTACTAATCTAACTTTATTTCTAATCATCATTTAATTTGATCTTAATGATACAATATGTATGAACAATGTTACTATCTCAGGGTCTTGGAATTAAGTCAAAACTTGACTCCTATTAGATCAAGTCAAGTCATCTTGCAAAGCTAGTACTCAATTTGAGTCAAGCAAAGTTTAACCTATGGTTTGGGCTCAATTTAGGTTACCAAGTTAAAATGAATCCATAAGTTCCTAAAATATGACCTAATCCTTACTCCTTATGAAATAAGATTGCTCTTCCTACATTCACCTTTCTGATGTCCAATCCAATGATAATCTTTACAATACTCTGGCATCACCTCAAACTTTATGTTTAGGTCTAGTCGGACTCTCGTTGGCAGAGTGATTGGCACAGTCTCCACTTTCATACCTTCAGCGCCCACCTTCACTAGCAGTCGGGAGTAGGTGAGGTGCTCCTTGGTGTGAGGGAGCTTGTCAATGTATAGGGGACGTCCAACCTTTGAGCCAATCAAATTGAGCACTCTCAAAGTCCAACAATTTGGGGGAAAACCATAGATTTGGATTCATGACGAAAAAAATCTCCCATCCTTATCGAAAAGTAAACAACTTGTCATAAGTTTAATGAACAATGGGCTGCCAAGCACAAAGTATGAACATCCACCTAGCACATGGTCCCTCTCCACTATTGTGTTGAATCAAAAGATTATCCATCCACTCTTGTGCATATGAAATTAGTAGGACTTCTTCCAATAGTTTTCTACCACAATGACCCCCACTCTCCCAAGATTACATCCCATAAATCCCACAAGGAAACAACTCATTGTATCTTCCACAGTGTCTATTTTATCAAAGTTTAGTTGTAGTTGATCCTCCATCCTTTCAAGTTGTTGTAGGGGAATTGCCACACTAATGTTCCAATTGTCTCGGAACAAATTAACCCAAGCTTTCTCTTCTTCAGGCTTTCTTCTCATGGTAACCTCATTGTCTTCTTCCTCAACTGATCCCTGAACTTTTTTGGATCATACAAGGTCATCCATAATCCAGTCATCTGTGGGGATCTCTACAATACTTAGCTGGCTGGCTGCAACACTCTATATCACCCATGTGGCTAGCTACATTTCCCTATTCTACAACATCTCCATTTAAATCTAGAGTATATGCCACCTAGATAGGATCCCCAAGTTCTTGTTAACCATTTGGGCCCTTTGGTTGTATGGAGGGCCTGTCAAGCTCAGCATGTCTATTCTTCTTAGTCATTTTGGTGCATGTAGTAGTTTGAGGTGGAAGGATAGCAGCTGTAGACACTCAAACTGGCTATCTTCAACCTGTAGCTCACCAACTCCAATGCTACCTTTGGTAATAACTCACCAACCATGCTGTAGCTCATCAACTCCTATACTACCTTTTCTAGTAGCTCACCAACCTTTTCTAGTAGTAGACATACTCACTGCAGGGTACTATTGGAGAGGTCCAGGATATATGCAGCAGAAAATGGAAAATAAAATGATTTTTATTTCATCCTAGACATCCCTTGGGGGATAGGAATCCTTGCTTTAACAAAAACCACAACGCTAAAGGAAAGGAGGTGATCATTATACCTGTAAGATTCTATCAAATGCGTTGAAATCATGAGCAAAGCTTACAAATTTTGCCTCTATCGAAGTCTATACAGGAATCCCTTGAGACAACTTCCAAAGTCTACAAGGTGTTGCCTCTGATAAGTGCTAGCAAAGCCTGGAGGGACGAGGAAGGAGAGCGACAACATGAAACCTAATGGTGGAGAACTCATGAATTGAAAATTAATTTTTCAATTGATCCCTAACCTCTCCCCAAGGGATCTATTTATATATTTCGAGGTTAGGACATCATAGGAGCTTTTAAACCAGATAAATCTTGCCCAATTTATCACATAAATATGGAAAGAAGTTCAGATAAAACCTAACTGAATGAAGTTTCCCAAAACACAGCACCGCAGCACGGCCTAGCCATGCTAGGCACTGCAGTGCCAGACATGGCCCTGATTTGTGTCGTGTCGACTCGAGATGTTTGGCATGGCGTGCCAAGCTCCAACATGACCGTGTTAAGCTCTGTAGATTCCATATTGTTCTCCAAATGAGTGGCATAGACGTGCTAATCTCTAGCACGACTGTGGTAGCTCCAACCACTCCCATTTCATGTCGTTTTCATCTAGGCTAACTAGATATGACCTTCCTTTATGAGAATCTTATTCTCATACTCATTTTACATCTTTTGGGAAGCCGTAGTGAGTGTGACCCAATAAGTTTCCAGTTATGTTTGCCATTCATGATTAACCATTAATCATGAATAGATCATGAGTGGCAACTAGCAATACATCATGACCCCTAATTGACCAAAAAGTCTAAGTCGACTCCAGAATATTTCTGAACCCTTCAGCAGCTACAGTTATTAGTGCCTATTTCATTCACTCATCAATACCCACTTGATTTAGGATATGGTCCGGTGTGCTCATCCCCACTAGGCTGACTCACACTTAGCCCAAGTATGTTGTCTTGTCCTGTAGATTCAAGTTACTCGTACATGTGTCCAAGAAGACCCTTCTTTTTAACATGTGTGTTTGGCCAAAAACTTCTGAGTAATAATCCTAATAAGAGGCCTAGAGTATATTTCTCCCTTTTACAAGAGTGGTGGATCAT
>JBAMHZ010000112.1:4408357-4422512 GCA_037177395.1 Alpinia galanga | reverse complement strand
TTTCATCTTATAAGCACATGATATTTTCCATGTCTTACCAATGTGGGACTTTGATTGTATTCCCAATACTCCCAACACGATTCACTTTATATAATTCTATGAGCTCATCCTAAAGCTCTTTTGCGATTTTGGATGGTCCAATCTTAACATATTGTTCAAGCGAGAATCCATATTAAAGTGTGATGGCGACTTTAGCATTTGATTACGCCTTTTTTTCATATTTGTGGTCCCACTCTTGGATTTGATAAGGGTGCAAAGCTTATCCATAAACATCTTGAAAACTTTAATAACCCTAAATTACATATCAATATCATTCATTAAACAGTACTCCACTTTACCTTTTCAATATGAAAATTTGAGTCATCATAGCACGGAGACCTTGTTGTGCTAAATCCCTCTTGCATCGCCATGAAAATATTCTTCCTTCAACAATTAGTATCCTTTAAAAGTAGTTTGATTTGATACCAAATGTAAGATTGAAGAAATAAGCCTAGAGGGGGTGTGAATAGTGTATCTTAACCTTTAAACAAAAATTAGCTTGCAGCAAACGAAGATATAACCAACGGAAAACCAAACATAATACAAAAATGCAAAAGAAAAGACAGAAATTCATACCAAATTAGATATTTACGTGGTTTGGTAATCCCTATACTTTTACTCTATGGCCTATATGCTTTCAATGGATCACTCCACGAAATTCACTGCTTTTCTCATTCTCAGAGGTCTTCCAAAGGTGAAAAAAACCTTATAATTGTCTTCTTACAAGTAGAAGACTTGGAACAAAAAGAAAATTACAAATGAAAGAAGAGTTTAGAGAAGAAAATGATATAGTAACAATGCTTTCAAAAAGTTGTAAAAACATAGCTTGTGACCATGTATAATTGTCTTCTATTTTGTTTTGTTTTGTTTTGGATCAATCGACTCCTTGCTACTAGTCGATGAGTCTTTTCAGTGCAACTGCATTTTTGGCCATTTCAATCATTTTTCTATCATCGTCAATCAATTGTGTTTCATAGAAGCATTTGGATTCCAACTTTGCAAAGATACAAATCACAGGAGTATAAATGTAAAATGCAAAAGATATTATATAAATAGGTGTGCCTAAGGGATGAACACTAATAATTTTTTACAAATCAATAAAACTAAGCTAGTGTAAAACTTGTCTTAAGTAGAATTAAACTAAAATACAAAATTTGACCACATCTCTTATTTCAAAAGGTCTACCTTGTTGCATCTTTCTACTCACCATGAAAAACTTGACTTGATGAGTTAAAGTGTGAATCTTCAAAATTAAACATAATGGTTTGGTCATTCATTCCAATAATTATCGAAACCCAGCAAGTTAACACAAGGAAAAAACATTGCATGACACCAACATTGTCTATGTCATTTGAAATGAAGGTGTTGACGATATGAGTAATACGATCTATAAGAAAGTCAATAAGCAAGGACCTCCCCAAATGTGTCTCCCAATAAGGTAGTAAATCTCTATATTGAAATCCAACTAATGTTTAGAGTCAATTTCTCATCACAAAGTGCACAAGGCGTAGGATCAAATGAAAGACTAGAGAGGGTGATTAGCGTTAAACAAACTCAGATGCAACAAGAGAAATTATTTTATAACAAGAAAACTAAACACAATGCACAACAAAAGAAATGCACAAAAGGAACGGAGAAAGAGACAATGCTAACTCAATGATTTATGAGTTTCGGCAGCTCCCGAACTCCTATTTCACAGCCTAACCTTTCAACAGGTCACTTCCCTAATTCCACCTGCTTTCTCCTCCTCGAAAACTCTTTGAAGATAGAGAAACCTCTTACAATGCCTTGGTTATAAAAATTTCAAAGAAAGGTACAAGTAGAAAAAAGAGTTTGAGAGCAACGTCTTTACTTATCATGTCTTTACTTATCATAACAATCGACTCCCTATAGTTGTTAATTGACTACTTTCAATATTAACTTTGGAAACGGCTATTATAACAAACTAACCATTCCATTATAACTGATTAATTGTCCATCAATCAACTCAGGAACTCATCAGCCAATTGTCTTCAACAGTAGCTTCTAAAAACGATTATTGTAATGAACCAACCCTTCTATTATAACAAATTAGTTAAATCTTATGAGTTGACAATTGTGACCATGAACAAAGTACTCTCCTATTCCCTTAGCTGAGTCGGTCAACTCAACTGATTAGTTGACCACTTGGTTAACTGGCACATTTGTAATAAGGTATGGTAGTCTGCTAAGCCAACTCGATTACCAGTCAATTGGTAATCACAATTCAATAACTAAAGCATTAACTAAGTCATCTCTAAGGCTTTCATTCAACCCTAATCTAGCCCTCGATTTCCCAATTTTCCATGTGCTCTCACTCTCATCATTGCATAAATACAATCCACGTAATAACTGGAGAATACCCTTCTTCTCTAGCATGACCTTTGTTTTCTCGAGAAACTTTGTTTAGAAATCTTTTTCACCTTCCAAGCATTTAATAAATCTTCACCTATCAAAACCTCATCTTGTTAGGCATCTAATCACCCTTGAACTGCTGAGACTTCCTTGTGTCAGACATTCAATCATCCTTGATCTTTAGAACTTCCTTTTGCCAAACATTTGATGATCCCTGATCTATAGAACTTCCTCTTATTGTGACTACATACACTTGTCACAAGCTTATCAGATACATGTTCTAACTTAACCCGTTGTCTAACATCAAAATCGACTGCACCAACAAAAAGATTAGCAGAAGTAAAAGTGTCATTGGAAGAGATTCATGGGCACTCACTTCCACTCTATGATAGGATTAACTCAACTTCATAACAAAGAGGTTGCATTTGTCTTAGTTGATATTTATTTCATCTAGCTTGTTATTTTCAACTAAAGAAAGGAAAATGCAACAGCTAGTATACAATATAGGAAATTAGAATAAACAGCTAACCTCATCTTGTCTAAAGGATTCAAACGGCGCTTTAATGCAAAGGAGAGTGATTGTGATGGTAAAGAAATACTGGGTATGAAAGACATATTTTCATCCTACAAATGTAAAAAAATTAACTAAACCAGAATTAGTTATATAATGTTCTCCAAGTGAAAAGGTACCATCATTAGTCAAAAAAACATTGCAAAAACAAAGACATAGGATATATCACCTTGTAACGGTAACTTAGATTCAGCTCCTCATTCCGGTATAATGCAGTACACACTCCATTCATTAGATAACCTTTGAGAATTCCACTTATAGACAGTACTTTCTCAGCTTCCTGATCTTTCTTCTCCTCCACCACAACTTCACCAAGGGGAAAACAGACAGTTGCTCTTGGCTGCAGATGTAAAATTTGTAGTTAATCAACTCATTGATATCCAGTATATCAGCAAACTAAGGCATGTAGGTGAAAGAAGTCAGCATCCTCAATAAGGCAGCTGAGTCCCATCATGTCCCAGAATCCTGCATTAGCAGAACTACTGGTGCTACAGATGAGGCTTAGTCATCTCAAAAAGTCATTCATTGGGGATTTGACATAGTTTTAAGCTACAATAACCAGCTTTTGAGATTTAACACAATACTCCATTCAATAGAAACTGATGCCATCGAAAAAAATATAATATGTATTTTTCACATCAAGAGAAAATTAATTAACCTTCACCTCACTGCAATAACGCAAGTGGGCAAACTTCCACTATCATTTTTTGTAGCATACAAACTTACCAGACCAACTGATGGAACAGGTGAAGCCACCTCCAATTTATATGAAGGGTTAAACAAGTTTGTTATAATTGCAATTTCTCCTTGTTGCTCCTGAGAGAAAAGTTGAAAGTAAGAAGGGTACATGGCAAAGAATATGTTGTTTTGAATTAGAAGACCACATTTTATATCAAATAAAATACAACTCTGAAAAATTATGTACTCATTGAAAAGAAGCATTTATCTGTTCACACCATGGGAACTGCTTAAGCACCATATGAGCACATTTTTAGCAATGCCTCATGTCCAATAAAATAAATTAAGAGCAACATTCTTTTTTAGCTTGTTTGATCATTTCTGAACATAGAATCCTTTGTTTTAGACACCAGAGAGGTATCTTATTGCCTTTTTATTTATTTTTTTCTTATACTAGGATGCAAAGATGATGAGCAAAAAGTGTCTAAACATTTTTCAGCTTGCCTGTTCAATTAATAACAGAAACTTTGTCAAGCAACATGTCATCTCATCCCCTCAATCTGCACTAGGATGTTTGATCAAACACAAATTTTCAAAAACCACAAAGTACCTAACAGCGCTTACCTGTTTAATCACACAAAACAACTATAATGAATTGCCACACTTAAGTATGAATTATACAATCGCTCACATTGAGACCGTAATGGATAAGGAAAGGTATATATTCCTCCAAAGTCTCCCTCCACCCAACATGGGTCATTTTCCACTCATTTTTATTGAATTTTCTTCCATATCTTCTCTACATTTATTCTTCCTCTTCTCTTGTTTCTTTTTCCTCATGTATTCTTAAATATTAAGATGTATTCTATGTATCAAAATATTTTTAGACTATTCTTCTCCTCTTTTTATAACTATTATTGTTCATCCTCGTCAAAATAAGATACCTCTACCCTCTTCTTGATCATTTTTTATCATATCTTGTATTTTTTTTACCCTATTGCTTTGAATCCATTTAAAGCATTTTTAGTATCTTGAGAATTTTAAAGTTGAATGTGATCCTATTTTAATAATATCACTAACCTCTAATATTGCTACCTAAATGCTCTAATATAAACAAGAAAATAAATTGTTATAAAAAAGACAATGATTGAAGAAATAAACAAACACCCAACACTTGTCTTCGACTGAAAGGGAATCTCCATTTCATAATTGCTTCACCTTCCTCCTTAACAAAGTCAAGTTATTTTCGATTGAGAAGAATAACACAATTAAAATTTTAATTTTATTAACAGTTGTGTAACTCGCTAATTTTTATAGTTTGTTGGAAATTTTAAAAAGTCATTTAGTTTTTCATAGAAAAGTTTCTTGGCTTTATTAGAAAATTAGGATTTTATTAGAAAAAGTCTTTTATTTTATAAAAAATAAATCATGTTATTGTGCAAAAGATTAGAATCCGCCAACCTAGCGGCCCCTACCAGCCCACCCCCAGATCATCGTAAGGGAGGTAAATCATAGTGAACCTTTAGCCCCTGAGACTAGTAACCAGTGCATAGAGGGGCCACCCTCGCATTTGTAGAGGATTGACTCGTTGTCCATTGTGCAACATTTACATCCGCTAGCCACTAGGCCCTTCCCATGGTGGCAAATAAATCATGTTATCAAACTATAAAAAGGTGTTAGAATCCTATGTAACAACATGCTTTTGAGTCAATCAAATTTCCAACCTTGTTTTCCCCCATGACAATCGCATCTTTATCCTTCTACCATGTTGTGTCAATGGTATAATGTAAACAAGGAAGAAGACAATAACCGAAGAAATAAATCAAATAATGTTTAGTTCAATTGAAAAGTGCTCCATTTTACAACTACTTCACCTTCTCACTTGATGAAACAAAATTCTCTTCGATTGAGGATAATAAATAGTTAAGAATTTAATTTTATTAAAAATTATCTAAGTCATTAATTTTTATAATTTATTAAAACTCTTTAAAAGTTATTTAATTTTTTTAGAAAAGTACATTAGGTTTTATAAAAAAATTAGGGTTTTATTAGAAAAAAAGTTTTTTTTATAAAGAATAAATCTTATCATCAAACTATAAAATGGATAAAGATTCCATGTAATAGGCAAATTTTTGAGTTAATACAATTTCCAATATCATTTTATCCAGATGAGAATGATATCCTTTTTGCTATGTGAGGATGATATCCTTATTCGTCTATTTTGTTGTGTCAAATGGTATCAGAGATAAATGTCTATTTTGCTATGTCAAATGGTATCAGAGATAAATTTCTGATTCGATATTCAATACTTTCAAACCTATCCCTCTTATTATTATTTTTCTCTAGCATCATTTTTTCCCTCCACCATCGTCATACTAGCTATCATATTTAGATTCACTTTTATTATTCACCATGCTCTATTCCCTCTCTGCATAATTTCTTTTTCACTACTGACTTGCCCATTGCAATCTCACCATTAAGCAGTGTTGCTCCATGTTCTCTGTTTTTGCTCAATCTAGGCTTATCTCTATCATTCATCATTTTTATTTCGCCAACAGCTGCACTCTCTCATCATCATCGTGCATCATCACCTCCTAATTGATGTCGTTGTCATCACCTGTATTTCCTAACAACAACCATCTACAATACAAGATACATTTCAAAGTGAAGGCTTTATTAAATCATGATATTGTTCCTACTTTAAAATTATTATTGTAATTTCTTCTTGTGCATTAACTATTTTTTCTTATTATTCTTGCGTATTTATTCAACTTGTTCCATACCTATTTTGACATTATTTCTTGTTTATTCTGTTTCTATTTGTAACCTTAAATTAAACCTAGTGAAACCCTAATCCACTTTATTAACAGATTGAAACATGAAATTTGAATACAGCTAAAATTATGTCTCAACCTCAATTAAAGAGGTTTGCCAAAAGACCAAAGAGATTGAACACTTTGTGAAACCCTTTTATATGCATCTATTAGGCCTCTCAACAAGAGACGATCTTATTTATAGAGCATCACCACAATATAGCAAACCCCTTAGCCTAACTCATCTTGAATTTATTATTAAACAAATATAGACAAATGCACAAAAACGAAAAACCTTAGAGCAGGAACATGACAAAGAAGTTGACCCTCTTGACAAGCACCATAAAAATGAGAAAACTAATGAACAAACCAAAGGAACTAATATAGTTCATTGTATCCTTTCAACCCCTGCATCAAACAGCACACAAAAATGCACTAGTATTTCCACATATATGCAAAATGTTTCCCCATAGCCCTCTCTACAATCAAACCATCCCAGAACCACACTAAAACCCCTATAAGTTGGCATGGTTAAATCAAACCTTCTTTCCTGTTATACAAAGGTGTTTAGTTCCAATAGAAATTGGTCCATATAAATATAATATGGTGCGACATTATTCCTACGTGTTTGATTCATATCATCCTTAGTCGATCGTGGCTTTACGACCTCTCGATTACTCATAACAAATGAGAAAATTCCTATTTCAAATACTAGCAAAAAAAATAAAGATGTACTCAATCAAGCCCAGCAAACTAGAGCTCAACCCTAACTTGCTTACTAAAGCAACTCACCCATTAAAACAACCCTATCATCTTCTTACACAATGCACATTTGAAAAGAAAAAGATGGTACCATTAGTGACCCACCAAATCAAGCCATATGGAACTTGAGAACATATCTTGCACAAACTTACCTTATAATCCCTACATATATGATTGATCACACCAAAGATCTTATCCCAATATCTCCATTGTCACAACTCAATAAACCAATCTATTCATCTATTCAAAATCGTGGACAAGTCAAAAGCTCATCAACCTATTAGCATATCTCCTTTAATTATCACTTCTTATTTATCAAAATCAATAGAGAATTTTACTAAAATTAATAGACATATTCATGTTGATATAAGAGAAAAATTGCACCGAGTAATGAAGTTTATAAATTTTAAGGTGGAACACGTCATCGATCTAAAGAATATAAAATAGGGGATTATATGCTTATCCGCATTTATCGTAGGTTCTTTTCTAAAAACTCCTCCAAAAAGCTTCATGCCCCCTCTTTTAGGCCTTTTCAAATTATAAGAAAAATTAATACTCTTACATAATTTCTCTGTTTATTTAAACACCAATTCAATTTTCAAAGTTGAGGACTTGCTACTATATACTCTTTATTGAATTGTCTACAGGTGACATACCATTAGTGTTGACTACTGCACTCTCATCGGTAACACAACCTTCTCAGCCTACTAGTATGAGTTACGAAGTAATTGTTCCCTACAGTCAAAAAAGATCCACCAAGAATTGAGTTTCTCCTCAATGGAGGAAAAATAATATAAACAAGAAATTATATTGTTATCAAAAAGACAATGATTGAGGGAATAAAACAATACCTGTTTGGTTTGGCTTAAAAGGCGCCTCTACTATACAACTGTTTCACTTTTCCACTTGACTTCGTCAAATTCTCTTCTGTTGAGGAGAATAATGCAGTCGAGAATTTAATTTTATTGAAAATTATCTAAGTCATTAATTTTTATAATTTGTTAAAACATTTAAAAAGTTATTTAGTTTTTTTAGAATGGCACATTGCATTTTTAAACTTTATTAGAAAAGTATATTATTTTATAAAGGATAGCTCATGTTATAAATTATAAAAGGGGGTTAGAATCCATGTATTGTACAAATTTTGAGTTAATATAATTTTCAATTTTCTTTCCTTTGGGTGAGAATCGAAATCGGTAACTTATCTTTAGACAAGGATTGTATCTTTATTTGTCCACTGTGCTATATCAATAGCCAATGAAAACGGACTACATAAGTGAAAAGGTGAAGATTGGTATGCAGAAGAATCGAAGGCTCATGCTCATTCAAGAGACCAAGTATCCTAATGGGACATAGCTAATGGTGAGGTTAAGCTACAAAAGCTAGAAAGGGTAAGACCCTAATGAGCTGTGAGTAACCTGCATCCATGGGGACAAGGATACCACTTGGTATAGGCAGACTCACCCTTAGAAGAAGTGATTGTAGTTAGGGTCAACAATCGACTAATAGTTGGGAAACCTATTACCCTAAAGTATTTTGAAATATATGGTTTGATCAATTAATTAGTGTGGAATCCAATCAACTGGTGGATAAGTTGACTAATGAAAAGAGACAATGTGAATTCGAGTATACTAGAGGTTCAATTGTACTAAAAGCTTTCTTATGATTTTTTGTATTATCTTGTGATTGTAGTAATTAACCAAAAAGGAGAAAGTTAATGGTGCCTTTTGGGAGTTATCCATTGACGAACCAAATTGGGAGTAGAAGTCTAGGGCTTCCAAACCATGTTAAATGCCACGTGTTAATGATTGTGTAAGTGTGATTGCTTATTTTCTATTCAACTGTGATAATCTTCTTTATGTGACCTTGCTAAATCGTAGCAAGAGTATAGAATGATCACTTGCAAATTTACTAGTTGGCCTCAATGGTCCTAACAACTAGTGTAACTAAAGATCTCTCATACGCTCCTAGCCTTTCTTGCACCTAATGCTTATGTGTTTTTGTCCTTGTGCTAAAGCCATACACATCATCTTTATAGTGCCCGACACCATGTGCCCCAATGTTGGTGCTCAACTATCATGCACACAAAACATCTTTAATTGTCCTAAGCCCTAGCATAAATCATTGCCTCCTTCAAATAAATTGCCATCATTTATTGTTCATTTCCCATCGACTGAAGTTCCCTCCTACCTTGTTACCAAAATCAAAACCAACCGTAGTTGTTAAAATTGTTCTTTTAAACTGAAGAACCACTCATCACAATCAATTTGTGGTAAAAATTGTAACTTTCATGTTAGTGATATAAAACAATTTCCTACTTCAGGACTAAGAACATTATTTAAGTCAACATAATATGATTGTTTCAAATCATTTGAACAGTTCTTAGACCAATAGAATTATGAGGTAAGAATTTGGTCTTATTTTATTTCTGTTATTGTTATGGGATTATCTTAGCATCACACTAGTGTGGTGTATCTTGTTTAGGAAGGGAAATTGCACTAGGATAATTGGACTAGGACAGGATCTCTTGATTTTTAAGTTTTAATTATTTCCTAAATGTCGTGTTATCATTGTGTTTCAGTTTATGTTGAGCCTTTTTAAGTTGTTCATATAGTTGTATTTGTAGATACTCACTTTAAGAACACCTAGTTATATGTGGGTGATCATGTGGGAATTTCCATAGGGAGAGGTTATTTTCAAAAGAAAATATTGACACTCTAGTCACTTTTCAGATACATATCTTTAAATTGCTTTACCATTCATATTGCATGTTAATTTATTTGTTGATCCTTGAACACCACTTTTTTATGCTATAAAGCACTATCTTGAGACATCTAACATATGGTTAAATTAGTACAATATCTATTCAACAATGGCATAGGTAGGTCCCTCAAACTAACCATTATTTGAAGATAGCTAAATAACATGTTAACCCGTGGTGGAATACCTATTGTATAAATACTTAGTGAAGCAAGAACTATTAAAAATGGTGAAATAAATACTAAAAAGTGAAATCTCAAAGTATAACCTTTTACCAGAGTTCCTAACTGCCAAGAAGACATGGTTTTTTATTCATATTTATTTGCACGAGGAACTATATTTATCGATGAGGAGTTTAGTCGACTTATTAGATGACCCTATGCATGAGGGCTTGGCTCTAGTGATTCACTTTTTCATAAAATTATTGGTGATAAATAATAAATGGTGATAATTAAATAGATTGATGATTAAAAAGAAGATAGTGAAAATTAAGTCTATTTAATTGTGATTTAGATAATTGACAATTAAGTGGATTGATTTGTGATAATAGATGGTAATAATTAAGATTGCATTTATTTGTGATAAACTAATAGTGTTAATTGACTACAATTAAGTAAAAATATTGATATTATCCTAAAGAATGATGATGCTTATAATGAGTTAACTAAATGGAATGAGATTGCTTCAATATGAACTTTAGTTGTTATTCCTTTCAGCTCTTGATTAAGATATCAAGTCATGCACATGCCTCATTTTTACCAAATTGCATATTATAATCACTTTTTGGGTTTTGACATCTAGGTGGCATTGTGATAGTCTATGTTACTAGTGACGTTTGTCATGTTTTCTTTTGATATGTGCATTTTTAGTAGATTTAGATTTTATATTGCATTTTTTGCTCTAACACTATTATAGACCACGCACTAAGAGGAAACCTTGCCTCTGAGCAGGCCTAGCTTAAGCTGGAAATGACAACTATACACATGAAATCTAAGATGGTTATGGCTTCCTATGGGTATCATGTTCACTATGGTTAGGACTCGATATGAGTGAAATGTTCAACTTCTAAAGTTCAGTCAGTACAATTGCTTTGGCTCCTTCCATCCACTAGGTGAACTTTTAGGCTTTAAGACTGAGGGCTAAATGTCAGAGATGATGCATTTCTATACGTTTTGCTGTGTTTATGTCATCCCCTTTTGAAAATGTAAAGTTGATATAGCAAATTCAAGTAAGCTCATTATTTGCATTTTATTATCATTTTCTGATAATGAGAAATCAAAAAGAAAAGCACAACAAAGAGCATCTGGTGACTTGGAAGTATGAATTTAGGAAGTAAACAATATAGAAATTCTTAAAAATAATATCCTGCTTTTTTTCCAAATCTCTGGTAATCATCAAACCAACAAACTTGATGAGAAAATTTTGGAGGGAAATGCACAAAAAAAGGTCAAACGAACAAGTTTAAGATGAAATAATAAAATGCTAGCAACTGCAAAGTGAAAATAATTAACAAAGTGAAAATAATAAAATGATAGGAACTGCAAAGACGTGTACCTTTAGATGAAATAAAGAGATACCCACTCTTGAAAACCTGCAATAAACACATCTAGCATTCATTATCTATCACCTTGTTTGAAGAAAGTCTGATTGAAAGGAAAGAGTGCAGACATGACGTGTTATTGAAGCAACTGCTTACACAATGCACTAACAAAATTGTACCGTACACCAGAACATTTAAAATGAAAGCATGCTTCATTGAAAACATGTAAAATACTAGCAGTACTATTCCTGATAGAGGAGCTATTCAATATATTATCAATGATGGATCAATCTAGGTCGCACTCAAAGTTGTCCTCAATACATCTTTGGAATTTTGAAAGAGCAAAGAGTAGAAGTATAGGGGGAAAACGAACAATTATCATGTTTAACATGACTTGAGTAATACATTCTATACTTACATAAGTTGAATCCATAAGAATGGCAAATGTTAAAGATAGAGGGGGGAAAAAGGACTTTATTTAACATAATTAAACATTATTCAATAAATATGGAATTTTTTAGTGGCAATCTTAAAATGAGTTGCAACCAACTCCAAAGAGTTAGGACTAACGCAACCTGTTGGTGATATAACATTTATCTAACCACTCATGGTATGTGTAATGGTTTAAGAAAATATTATCATAGTTTAGAAGAATGGTGGAGTAAACAAAATTGTACCATACCAAAACTAAGCAACAATTAGGTTTTTGCATGCCTTATTTATAGGAAGCACAAGGTATTGTAGGTAACCAAGTTTAGTTGTCCCAGCCAAGACCAATAAAATTACCTGATAACTAGTATCACATTGTAAAGAAAAGTGCACTTCAATGAATGTACCATACAAACACTGAGCAACAAGTAGGTTTTTCAATATCTAATTTAGGTAATACCAGATAACATGAAGGTGGCCAAGTATAATGGTACTGTGATACCTTATAGTTCATAGCCAAGGCCAATGCAAGTTTTAAAAGATATTGAGTAGTGCATGTGAGCAAAAGCAAAACCGTCATTGTCCAAGCCGATTGACACGCAGTAAGTCCAGAAACAGTTGGTACATGATGTTATTAGTATTATATTTTTTTTCAAGTTTTTCTGTAAGTGGCATCGAAAGCTAAAATCATAATTTTCAAAATCTCAAAAATATTTGACTAAACCAATAATTAGGAAATTGATGTCATCTCATTGACCTAGAAAGCAAACATAAGCATAACTACATAAGTTTACTGATAATATCTACAAACTGAAATAAGACTGCATGGCCTATCATTTTTAACCTGTATACAATTTCAGAAAGATCGATGATATGGTAGAGGTGACAAAGGTCCACGTGGTAAAGATCAGACTTGGTCAACATGGAGACACATCAAATGGGCAACTTCAAAGCCGAGCTGAACTGGGCCCAAGAGCTCGGCCCAAGGGCTGGCCTATCAGCCTGGAAAATTACCAGGTAAAAACATTGTGCATGTGTGAGGGAAACGGGTACAAATTGGGATCAACCGCTTAAGGAAGGTGGATAGAAAGGTGCAAGCATGAACAGACGCAACGGGTGCAAGCATGAACAATCGTGGTGAGTGCAAGCATAAACGGACAAGAAGGGACACATGGGGAAGACGCTTGCTCCCCGATTTGTATAAAAGGACACTCGCGGGGTCACAGAAGGAAGGTTTGACTACTACAAAACTACTACATCTTTTTCTATTATTCAACTCTTCCATTTTCTCTAGTGAAGTTTGACTTCAGCGTCAAAGTACTTTCGCCAAAGTTTCCCCCTTAGTTCCCTCTTAATTCAACCCATTGCTTGTAGGTTAACCCAGCTGCACATCCAAAGTGCGGCGGGGAAATTCCTTTTCTTTTGCTTGTCAAATTGGAATACTGCCAACCCGATAAGAGCTACTGACCCAACTAGTCACAGACCAGATAAGAAAGCATCCGACAATAACCCAACCCAATGTCGACCTACCTGTGAAGACCTACTTAGCCAACCTACCCGTGAAAACCTATTTTGCT
This sequence comes from Alpinia galanga, assembly GCA_037177395.1. Taxonomy (NCBI): domain Eukaryota; kingdom Viridiplantae; phylum Streptophyta; class Magnoliopsida; order Zingiberales; family Zingiberaceae; genus Alpinia; species Alpinia galanga. The sequence goes on along the minus strand of JBAMHZ010000112.1, from coordinate 4,408,970 downwards.
GACCCACCTACTGAAGCCCGCCCCGAGTTCTCAAAGATCCAATTTATCCCCTAGTCTCGAACTGAGTCATTAGTGTCATCTATAGAAACAACTTCCGAGCTGAGACGTTGAAATGGGAGATGCTCGAAGAAGTCAAGGAGAGAAAAGATCGACATCCAAAGATAGAGGTTGTAATATGTTCCCATGCTCGAGAGCCCCAACTTAGATGGTAAAAAACCTGAGCAGGATAATGATAGCAATAGTAGAAAAACTTCTCCGGCGACAGGCCTTACTGAATCCCTAACTAATGGAATTGTCGAAGAGACATCAGCCTAATAGGAGGAGCAATCTCAGGAGTCCTCCAAGGAAGGACTCTAGAAGGGCCAATGTAGAGATACCTAGAGAGAAAAAGATTGTGACAGCTCGACGTGACACTCCTTTCTCCAAAGGCATCCTCGCATAAGAGTTGCTGAGTAATTTTTGGCCCCTTCAGATTGAAGAGTATATTGGAGTTTCTGATCCCAAGGATAATTTATGTCGCTTCAAGAATGTCTCCCTCCTGCATCAGCCCAATGACAGGGTGGTCTTCCTAATGACTTTTAGCAAGGTCGACGTCGTGATGGTTCAGCCGACT
>JBAMHZ010000112.1:4329615-4346472 GCA_037177395.1 Alpinia galanga | reverse complement strand
AAACATGCAGTTTTAAAGCCATGAAAATCCTTTTCGATAACTACTTATACTGCAGGTGAGAGTACTTACCTCTTCTTCGCTATAAACCCAACTTCTATCGCTGGGGTCTCATGAAAAAAACTCCCCTACTCGTTCTTCTAGTCGTAGGAAGATCTTCTCACATATATCATGTCCTCGTGGCAAGATCTCCTCGAAAAAAATCCTCTCAAATCTTCCCTAGAAAATCCTAACTTCGTGGAGGAGGCGGCCGAAAAGAAACATAACTTTCCATCCCCTCAAACCCCTTTTTATAACAAAAACTTAATTTTCATTCCTCATTTTCCGTGTCTCCAGTCGACTAGATAGTATTCCAGTCAACTGGACCATACCAGTCGACTGTCCAGTCGAGTCAGTCGACTGGTCAAATTCGAACGTCGCACAGAATCGAGTGACACTTGACTGGCGACTCGACTGTGCATTGCCAGTCGACTGGCCAATCGAATCAGTCGACTGGCCGACTTGGACATCGCACAGAATCGAGTGGAACTCGACCGATGACTCGACTGGGCATCATCAGTCGACTAGATGACTTGACAGTCGACTGATGCTAGTGGACATTTACCAATTAAATGCCTAAGGTGCTATTTATGATCCCGAAACTTGCCAAACCCCAACTAAATACTTGGATAAAGTCCTAAACTTGCAATACATAATCTTAAAGCATTATTAAGAAATTTACGGGCATTACATAAACATACTATTTTGTATACTAACTCTATACTGTAGAAACTCAAGTTGAATCAAATCAACTATATCAGAGAGATTATAAGTGATTGTATTGAATCCAGGTGCCCAGAGGTCCAGCAACCGGATGGAATCCAAGCAACCAAAATCCAAGTCTAGGTGCATGATGATGTAGCAAAAGTTATCTCAGAAAATGTGAATTGAGAATCTACAATGTTACATCATGTCAGTATCCGAACGATCGAAAGTAGACCAACCGACAAAGGAGGATAAAGACTAACATAATCAAACTAATCAAATGCCAACGAAATTCTATTACATCAACATCCAAACGCCCGAAAGGCATCTGAAAGATCAGAGATGGATATGAAATGGAGGAGTCGACTGGATGAAGCCGAGCTAAAGGCGCTCGAAAATCTTTCTGGGCACTTGGATCAAGTTTATAAAAGAAAGGGCTTGCAACAGCAAACAACGACAAAAATGCAATATCAAGCAAGCTACTCTTCCCTTCAAGGTAACTTTCACTATTGCAATTTAATTATTATAGGTTCACTAAACTGGAATGATAATTTAACCTGGATAGACATCATAGATCAAAATGCAAATGAAACATCACAATTATAATTATGATCCTAAAACTCTTAACTCATCTATACCCTAATTAGCATTTTGGCTATTATACATTCATCAAGGTAAAATAACCTTTTTCGACTTGATGAACATCCACGAGACAAAAACATAGGTCTGAGATCACCAATTTACTCACAGAAATCCCAGGAAGTCATCCACCCCTTTTTTTAAATAATCTTACATATGTAGTCAATTGAAGTGGTTTGACCCAACCTACTTTGATATACTTACAAATTATAGAATGCAGAGGTGAGTCCCTCAATATTTGTACTTACGCTACTATTATCACATCTACATGCTAACAAAACTAATCTTAAGTGAATAGAAAATTAGAAATTAAAAAAAAAACAAGTATACCTAATGGTTCAACTAAAAGACGAGCAAAATAAGAAGTCAGGCTAGCAACCTTTGCATAACAAAATTGTCAATTAGCACTGCAAGAAAGTCAATCAGCATTTTATCCCCTAAATCCAATGCTACCAACTAAAATTTACAAGTGAACAATAGAATGGAATGGTTTAACGAGAAGGCAATTATTTCTCTGGATTCCAATTTGATTTCGAAAGATTCGACCAACATATGTTAAGCATGTTGAAGTCAGTTGAACTGACCAGGAGAAATAAGATGAGGTATTTGAGATTGTCAATTGGGAGGTCAATCCAATGAGAATTTCCTAAACTGTGCCTGTAGAACATCTTACAACTTCAGTCTCTCTCTTAAGCCTCCATCCATCAAGCAGCCAACCAAAACCATAGATTTATACTCCATGTTTTTTTCTTATCTACACCATGCATGATCGTTAACTAATTTATCAAATTTTAATAAGCAATCATTAAGAGTAAATGCTATTCAAATAACTAAGAATCATTGAGTAACTATACAAATTGTTAATACAAGTAATTGAGTAATCCATTTATCTGATTTCTTGAAAAGAATCTAAAATCTCTTGAAATTCAATGTAACAAGACATTTCTTAGATAGAGGTAAAAAGTCAATCGATCATCTCCATCAGGGTTGTTATGCATACCCAAGCATCAAAGAAAAGAAACATATCAAATATGAACTTACAAGCCTAAGATACATTCACTGTTTTAAGATATCAAGTGAAAATCTAGCCTCTACGTAGTTATGCTGTTTGAATGAAGACCAGATTGCATCTCCTGGAGGATCTCTTCTATTGCATCAACAAATTTTGCAAGTTGAAGACGTGATTGTGTATCTAAAGAGTTTGCCCGGTCCTGTTCAACAAAAAATGAGATGCTCCATAAATCAACACTATTATAGAATAGGCAGCACAAACCATAATTTAAATGAGACAATTTAATCAATCAAATATGTTAATTTACACATTATAACTAAGCTTTTATCCCTCTAAATAAAATCGGCTATATAGATAATGATGGACCCATACATAACATTTGTTTTTGTTCACGCTAATTGACAACATAATATAACTCTCCTTTATCCGGATATTAGCCATTGATGGAGTTATATGTTAATCTACAGATTTCTCTTTAAAATTAAAAATAATAAATTTTACAATATCATTATAGTTTTCTATAATTATACTTTAAAATATTTTTATTTTATTATGTATTTTTTAATCAAAAATAATCAAGATACGCATTTACCTTATACATATTCTAAATTTTAAAGGAATTAACTCAACTATTATATTAAAAAAATTAATATGCATAATTTTTAAATATCAACGTTAACAATCTATCATGATACCTTACAAAAAAAATTTACTTTTCTAAATAGAAAAATTAATTATTTTGATAAAACATAACATAAAAAAGACATGAAAACTACTCTTCCACTAATAGAAAAATTATATTACCACTTAAAACTCTTGTACCACCTTACCATATCATGCCTCTTACATGTGAAGATAAACCAACTTCAAAAGAGAAAATTTTATTAAGATGATTCAAATTCAAAGAAAAAAAAACAAACCTATATTCTACTAAATGAGGTCGACTATATGGATCTTCCTATACTATTAAGTTAAATTTCCTACTATATTTATGTATGTTTTAATGAATTTTATGTTATGTTATTGTTGTAAATCAGTCTTATTTGGTCTTTCATCGTTTGATAAAGACATTTATTGATCGCTTAAATACATGTTCATATCATTTTAAATATGTCTCTCTTAGTTTTTCCTCGATAGGTGCAACTCTGTGATGTATGTTGTTTGCAGATGATATTATTTTGATAGATGAAACATGTGAAGGAGTAAATACTAAATTAGAATCTTAACAGGAAATACTAGAAGTGAAAGGTTTTAGACTTAGTAGAGTAAAAACAGAATATATGAAGTTTAAGTTTAGCAATATTAGACATAATAAAACAAGTATTAAGATAGGAGATGACAAATTGTCTAGAACTGAGAGCTTTAAGTATTTAGGATCATTTTTACAAAACAATGAAGGAATTAAGAGAGATGTTTTATATATAATACAAGTAGGATGGTTGAAATGAAGGAGAGCGTCAGGTGTTTTATGAGATCGTAAAGTACCTCTAAAACTTAAGAGAAGTTTTACAAAATGATGGTTAGACCTAGTATGTCATATGGAGCTGAATGTTGGACTACGACTCGAGCACATAAGCAAAAGATGAGAGTTGCAGAAATGAGAATGTCATATGGAGCTGAATGTTGAACTACGACTCGAGCACATAAGCAAAAGATGAGAGTTGCAGAATAAGAAATGAAAGTGTTATAAAGAAAGTCGGAGTTGCATCTATTGAAGGAAAACTCCAAGAGACACGTTTAAGATGGTACAAATATGTACTTAGACGACAAATAAATGCTCCAGTTAGGCGATGTGAAGCTATGATAAATACACACATCAAATATGGAAGATGAAGATAAAAAAAACTTAGTTAGCAACAATAATACAAGATAAAATTTATTTAAATATAGATAATATATAGGAGATAGAGTCCAATAGCGTAGAAGAATCCATATAGCCGATCCCACCTAATGAGATACGGCTTGATTATTGTTGTTGAGGTGTAACTCTACCTTTTTCTCTAATATTCTCATTTTGGATCCCTTCTATCCTTGTACATCTATCTCCACAACTTTCATCTTCTGCTAGTATGTTTGCTTTATGGCCCAACATTCAGATTCATACAACATAACAGATCTAAACATCATTTCTTCCCTTTAAACTTTAAATATGTACTTATATTTGTGATCTTTACACATGTAATAAATTAAAACAAAGAAATATTATTCATTCATATAACTATTGATATATAATCAAGGTAATCATACCATTTTGATTATTTATATTTACAATAATCATATGCATAATAGATATTTATAATTTTTTAATAAGATCAAATCCCAAAAATGGGTTTTAGTTAATTATGTTAGTTAATTAAAGAGAATTAAATGAATGCTATTAATTTTAGAAAATTTTTACTTAGTTGCAAATGACATTTGAATTTGGTAAATTCATTAGTTAGTTCAAAAATCAGCATGCCTTCGTACAATAAAAATATATCACGGGAGGGTAAAAACATAAGCAACATATTCATCTTGCAAAGCCTTAATCAATAAAAAAAACAAAAGAAAAGAAAACAAGATCATTACTCAAACGAGACAAAAAATTCATGATTCCTAACATTTTTTTCTACTTAAAAATCATTAATGATGAAATATGATTGACGATATAATAGAGTATAAAATCCAACAACATAGGAGGATACATATAATCGAGCTCACCTAATAGGATAGAGCTTGATTATTATTGTTGTAAAGAACATTAATCATGAGTGGTTACATGGTTTATGAAAATAACTATTCTTTTTTCTTTTTTTGAAAAATGACATTGGAATAATAAATCCCATAAAATTGAATTTCCTGAGGAATATGAATTCATCCTTTATTTATTTCTTCGTTCAAATAGTAAATTTCATTGGTCCGATCAACCTACCAAAGCAAAACATCATAATTGAACTAAAGGAACAAAACAAGTCGATTAAATTGAGCAAAGCTTGCAAATCGATTATACGAAGCAAATCAAGGAGATTAAAAGGGAATCAATCAGGCTCATGATGTCAAATGATAAATCACTCTGTGAACTAAGCAAGTCAATCAAGCCAAATGAAACAAGTGGGTCAAGTGAATGGGTAGGGTAAGTTGAGCAGACCAAATGGGCTAATTACACTGGTAGGGATAAATTAATTGATGGGCTAAGCAGTCAAATAAGCTTAGCAGAGCCACAATTAAATAGAGATAAACAACACAAGGGAATCAAACTACATATGTTCGAGTAAGCCAACAAGTCAATCAGGCCAAGGCCAAGTGAGAAAATCAAGCCAAGCGAGCTAGACAGGTTTAAGCAAGAAAATGGGTCAATCAAGTCGAATGGTCCTAGGGAAGGGTAGGCTAGTAAGACCATGCAAACTAGTTAGACCTTAGGAATAATCAAGCAATATATGTCAAACAAGTCGATCAAGCTATACATGTAGGGCAAACCAATCAAACCAAGCACATCAATTGAGGTAAACAAGCCAATTGGGTTGGAACTAGGTTAAGTTTAACAAGTTGATCAAGTTGAATGTGTTGAGAGGGTCAATTAAGTCAAATAGCCAATTGATATGTGTAGACTGAGTCAAAATAATTGAACCAACTAGCTAACCAACTAGACAGGCTAGTTAGGTTAGGAGGATCAAGCAAGAGAAGCAAGCTATGCGGCTAAATAGATGAGGCAAGCTGAGCTTACTAGTTAGGCTGGAGAGAATGATTGAGTAGAGTGAAGAAGTTGAGTCATTAGGCTGATCAGGTGTGTGACTTTCAGTCACATCAACGCATGGTTAGGCCTGACGAGTGATTAGGCTAGACAAGTTACGTAAGCATATACGTGCTAGATAAGTCAAATAAAATACTTATACTGGGATACTTTTTTCTTTATGAAAATTTTTCCTTATCTATTTGTTATAAGGTTCTTACCAACCAAATATAAAAAGTTATTTTATGCTTATTCTATCACATAAACAAAATTAAGAAAAACTTATTTCTACTTTGTTTCCTATCTATTTTATTCCTTAAAGATAGCGATTCTAATCACTGTATATTTTATTTTGTAAATCGAAAGCAATATAAGGGGGAAAATTGAATGGAAAATGTGTATAAAACTATAGCTTATCAATGTTAAAGAAAGCAAATGTTTTTCTAGAGACTAATTATCATCGTCAAGTCGTGTTACTCTTAATTACTTCATCCTTCCATCGAGCTCTATAGGATAGTATATTACAAATTAATTAATCTTTTTAAATTACAATTCACTAATGTTCTTTTTAATTATTCTAACTGCCCTTTACACCTTCAACTCAACTACTCCAACAATAGAGCCTATTGCATGTTCGAACATGTAATACCACCTCCACGGTTTGAAATCTTGCATTGTGTCAAGCAGCACACGGTCGATACCGTATCATTATGATAAATTATCAAAATTCAATACTGCTAAAACAAATGTGAATCATGTTAATGTTGTCATTTGACATTTGACAACCCTTGACACGCTACAAATTTGTCAAGATGAATTAAAATAGTATTTATTATTTTTTAACTTGTAAATGAATAATATAATATCAAAATTATCCGTACACAAAATCTAAACTTACATATATAGTTGTGTTCTTTTCTTTTCTTTTTTCTTTTTCATCTCTTTCCTCCTTCGCCCTCTAATTTTTCCCAAACACTATACATCGAGACTATACATCGAAACATTAGCAGAGTATCGAAACACTATCGTTTCGGTCAAAATTTGAAACTCGAATGTAATTCAACCTTGACCATCTCAACTTACTTTCTCATTTTATCATTTATTTAAACTACACAATTATAATAAAATATCAATATTTTTAATTTTATCCTTTATACTAAATTCACACATCCATATAACATTCTTATTTTGCTACATTAAATTTTGTACATTATAACTTTCCAAATGCCTAATACTTTAATTCGTAAACTAGTAGATCACAACAAATACATGTAAAATTATAATTTTACCAACAGGGACACAACAATCACACAATATTTTAAAAGAGTTTCTCCATTTCGACCTCTCATTATTTATATCTTCATTTAATATCCTCTTGTCAAATAATAGGTATGGGATAACTAAATCTCATTCTTTTAAAGATTTAATGTCCAATTACTTTCCATATTCACGTAGTCAATTTTTTTTCTACTTATTAAAAATTGAAATTTCTAAAAAATTTATCTTGGTTGGTTTCTTGTACATCTATCTATAGGTTAGAATAAGAGAGAAATTCCACTAAGAATCAATTTTATCTCAAAGTAAATGATGGTAACGCATCAAATCCAAAGGAATTAGTGGTTTTGGGAAAAATTAACTGATTTTGAGGAAACTCAATTGACTTCTCACCCACCCATGACCACAACATGGAATTTACAAACAAAGAAATTGTTGAGAAGGAGTCTCTAGGAGCCGGCAATGATAGAAAAGTAAAAAAAATGAATATTGGACCTAGATCTGATAAGAAGAGAATTTACTATGGGAGAACAAAGACCTACCTATAGGAAATCACCTAAATTCACTCTAGTAAGACTCCAACGAACTCATCTCGACTTTTTTTCTTGATTGTTGCTAACTTAGATTAGGTAAAATTTGGGCTCAATCTGAGTAAAAATCAAGGCAGAGCTGCCTAATAATAAATGATTCATTCAATCAAAGTAAATCGAAGGAAGCCAATTTAGTTGTACTAGGAAATAAAGAAGAGCCTAAAAATTTATTTCCTTTTCTTGGCCTCGATACCTCGTACTAGAGTTTCCATATGATTCAATCCAAAGATACCAAGGAAATCTCACCAAATTTATTAAGGTGCTTCCCCTCCCTCTTGCAAATTTGGAAGTCTTCTCTTCCCTTCCTCCTGATGCATTAATTCATTGATGCCCACACTGACTTGGGAAGAACTCAACATAGCCACCTTGTTTGGAAGGTGACCTTGGAGACAATGGAATTGATTTCGAGATTTCTCTTGATCTTGGAGACCTTGGAGACTTGGGAAGAACTCATCTTTTCTCCCAAGCCAATAGCTCCCTCTTGATCTCTTGCAATGCCTTTAAAGATCCTAAAGCCTCAACAAATCCAGGAAAGTAAGGCCATTCCCATTTTTGTCCTATGAGTTCAGATGTGGCCACAGGGATGAGCAATAAGGTTTCTACAGCTCGCCTCCTTTCCATTTCAAAATTTTCAAAACATCTTTTCACTGTTGTGTTGGCAAGAGCAATGCTAGGGGTGGTTGGGCATGTGTAGTGTGCTCTTGGTGGTGAGCAACAATCACAGAAGGATTCAGTTTCATTTGTAAACCTAGAGAGTGTTTGGTGGCAAGATTCTGATATTTGTATTCCTTAATTAGCTTTGAGTTCCTCTTTCAAGCCTTGTGTTTCTTTAAATATTGGCAATGAATTTGTGAACAGCAACTGTGCTCATGGATCATTAGAAGATTATAATTGAGGAAAGGATCCTCACTTGTTGCTGGGGCACACAGTAATTTAGTTAAATAGTCCAATCAACAGGAGATTGATCAATGAGAAAGGGACCAATTAAAGGAGGAAAGTTAAATGAAATATGATGTCTTCCAACAAACTTGGTTTGGCCTATATGCATGTTGTGTTGCCGTGGCACTGAGGTTTGCATACATTTCCTACTGTGTCATGGTGTAGGAACAATACAAGTGCTTATCCCCATTGTAGAAATTATAAAACCAAAAAAGGAGTCTTGTGCCAAAACCTAAGAAGCAAGATTATGTAAGCTAAGAGAAGTGTGGTTAACCTCTTTAGTCCATTTATATAAACATCAATAGTTAAGGCTTAACCTTGGGTTTTAAGGAATGCTAAAGACTAGTTGAAATCCTAGCTTCATGAAGGTCATATTTACCTTTTCTTCCCTTTACCAATGTTGCTTCAGGCATATTTTGGTTGTTTTGCGTTCATGGAATTCTTATCTTATTTATCATGCTTATTGTTTATATTTATTCATTCCTAGAGTATCTTGGTTTGATGGATGATACTTAAGAGTTGCTTATCTTTATATGTTGATGCATGCCTAGAGATTATTTTTGTCAATTATTACTTGTTCTAATAGGTCATACGTGAAACATTTACTCTAATATGGAAGATACCAATGGACATGGTGCTTGAAATGTGATGAGAATGTTCCACGTATAACTAACATATCTATGGAATTATTATCATGATGTTACACAGATTCTAATATTATTAATGACAAGGTGCATGATAGTTAAGGTTGTTAAAGCATGACTTCAAAGATATGTGTATGGCATTTATGATTGTTCATGCCTAATTAAGGATCACATAACTTTAGAGATGTTATGGCACGCAACAACTAGAGCAATGGATGATAAACTTGGGATCGAGTCACCTTAGTGACAACTTTATTCTGGAGATACCTTTGAGTCCATACAATTGTTCCATCAACCTTTTATGTGATTATGCATGCCATGCATAAACATTAAGATATCCATGATACTTGTAAAACTTTCATAGATCAATAGACTTAAATATTATGGTGCATGTGTAATTAGTTTTCTTGGTTTACACTTGCTTTTCTTATTTAACTTCTTGTGAAGCTCTCTATAAATTTTACTTGTATCTTATATTTATACTTGTCGATGGAGAGCTTTGGCGCAACAATGAAATTGCTACCTTGTGACCTAAAAGTCATAGGTTCGAGTCGTGGAAATAGTTAGAAAAGCTACGTACAATAGACAATTTCCTGAGACCCCGCATGACGAGAACTTCATGCACTGAGCTGCCCTTATATTTATACTTGCCATCATATTATCCTTAGGCGAATGGAATGAGCATTGCATTAGGATATTATGTGTATTACAGCATTTTCTACTTCAAAACATCTCTGCTATTGGTGTAGCAATTGCACAAGACATTTAAGCTACGAGTCATTTTATTGTCATTTATTTGCAACACTTTCTATTTGGTATCTACGAGGATTGTTTACCTTATGCTTTAAGATATTATGCATTGTGGAACAAGGTTTAAAAATCTCCTTTATAATAAGTTATTCTTGTAATGTTACTATACGTATATGCAATGCTTTTATATTGTGTGAATATTTTTATATTGTGTGAATCCTAAGTGTAATGTGTTACAATCATTGTCAAGAATTTTGATGGCAGATTTCCTTGACCGTCATGAGCGATGTGCAGATTGAGTTGTCATATTGTCAAACTGAACATTCTCAACTACAAAATGAAGGCTTACTTGGATCATGATATTAGTAAAACCATTATTATACATATTTTTTATCACATCAATATAATGAGTAGGTATTCCTTTTTCTCCAAAACCCACCATAATAGTCATTTAGCGATTCTGCGATTAGCTTTCTCTAAATCATTTGAAAAGACCTATACTGATCCTTTTTTCCTTATACTCTTTCACTAGTTATTATATTCAATAATATCATGATTGATCTTCCAAGCCTGAAACCTAATTGGCTTTTAAAAATGAATGTATCATCACTTATTCTCCCCTCAATAATTCTTTTCCAATATTTTGTGATATCAACTTCATAACTCTATAATTAGAACATTAAATATCACTTTTATTCTCATAAATAAGCACAAAAACCTTTTCCTCATTATTTGAGTATCTTATTGATTCTCAGAATTTTATTGGGCAACTCAGTTGACCAAATTACACCTTGATCTCCTAAAATACTTTAACTTCAATAGAAAATTCAACCAGAACTACACTTTTACCCATCTTCATTTTCTTTAAAAGTTTCTTTAACAAATTAAAAAGAATTAATTTTCCACCTTAAAAGCATTTTCATCAACAAAATCCTTTTAACTTTTTCTATTTTATACATCTAAAAATACTTGATTGTAAACTTTATTTTGTTCTTTTGCAACCCAACAAATATTTTTCTCCCCATGCTATATTTATAACACTTTGCCTACTTTTAGCAAATTTATAAAATTTTCTTTTCTAACAATTCTTTCCAATTTTTAAATCATGACTGTTTTTAATTAATAGCCTTTCCTGTCGACCACAACCAAGCTCTTTTTACATGTTTTGTCTACGCCTTCAAACCATCCAAGAATTGATAATCCTAAATTCTTGATCTTACCTATCATCTTAGACAACATAACATTAATATTATGGATAATTATCCTCAAGATTCCACCATTTATTACTTCTAAAATATGAAATAACTTTTCCTTAAACTTTCTAAGACCTATATTGAGCTCTTATTATCGATAATTTTATAGGATACAAGTATAATAGTTGAAATGGTAACGAGCACAAGATGTTCTTTGTGATCATAAAGTACCTCTAAAACTTAAAAAAAAAATTTACAAAATGATGTTATGTTATATGGAGCTAAATATTGAACTATAAAGTAAGCACACAAACAAAAGATGAGAGTCACAAAGATAAAAATGTAAAGGTAGATGTGTGCATATACGAGAATGGACCGAATAAGAAGAAGCTTAGAGAGAGTTGGAATTGCACTTATTGAAAAAAAAATTATGAGAGACACGCTTAAAATGCCCTAATTAGCTAATGTGAACCTATGACAAATATACACATTAATTGAGAAAGAGAGAGACAAAAGAAGACTTAGTTAGCAATGATAAAATAGAATAAAATTCATTTAAACATAGAGAATGATATAGTGGAGGATCGAGTTCAATGGCGTAGGAGGATCCATACAGCTGATCCCACTACGTGAGATAAAGGTTTGATTGTTATTGCTTTTAAGACCTAATCTAATACCATTAACTAGTGTTGGTAAGATAACATTCCTCAAAAAATTTACATTACAAATCATATGCATCATTCTATCTACCTTCCAAATAAGAAAATATTATATTTAATTATGATTATTGTGACTCAATAATAATCATATGCACATGTCTCTTCCTAAAGCGAATAGTAATGATCATAGAAACAGAACATGTAGAAAATTCTAAAATTTAATACATTCATTTTATTCACCAAATCAAAAATCTCAATCTATGCCTTTATATTCCTAAGACTTTGCTTACATGTGCATTTAAATCTCGCCAAATGCAAGTTTTTAAGTCATAAATATACCATGAATAATTTCATCTAAGTTCTTCAAAATTCCTCTTTTGATTTGATCATTCAATGTTATTTTAATGGTGCATAAACACTTGTAATATTTTAGGATTTCATTTCTTAAAATTAATTTTAGCACAATAATTATATTCTCATATCTCTTAACTTCACCAACTTTATGCTTATAATCCTTATACATACTCCATTTATATTTTTAATTTTTCAATGTAACAAATTTTAAAATGTGTTATTTAATTCTGTAGCTATTTTCCAACTCATTTTGTTATGTTATTTTCTATTATTTTTTACCAACAAAAGCATCTACTAAATCTAGTCTTTCCTTGAAAGTGTTCATGCATTTCTAATCATGAAGTCATCATTAGCTTCTTTAGTGGCATTGGTTCAAGATAATGACACCTCTAGACTAAATGTAAATCTCAAGCCTTTTCATCCAGGCTTAAGATTGGAATTGAAGGTATTTTTTGGTAGAAGCTAATGTAATACCAATTTAATAACATTACTTGTTCACAATGAGGCCAAGCATTTTACACTTTTGGTCTAATCTGTTGTTGGTTACATATTATCAGAGAAGGATTCTCTAATAAGAAGTATTACAGAAGATGTACAGCAGTGAATCAGGTGTCTCAACTATTTCAAGTGTGTTTCAGTTCACCATTGACCTCTATATAAAATCATAGTTTATAGTGCCTAAACCATTTAGATTGAAAAACTACCATTCCATAATGATGTCTCAATAGATATACACTTAACCTGATCAGTTGTCTAATTATATAGTCAATTTCGCCAGTTCACACTAAGTTCTCAAACGTTCAATATCTAAACCTACAAGGGAAAAAGTAGCAGAAATAACAAAATTTGAATGCAAATCAAATTCTCAGACTTCTACAAAGTTGATTTTGTCAGATCAGCCAATAAAAACTATGTATAAGAGAATAAATACATTCAGAACTAAATGAATGTCAAGTATTGCAAAACTAAACTAAAGGATTGTCCAAGAATTATATTATTGACATTATATCAACTTAATCATTATAACATTAATAAAACAAGATTGTTTGCACAAATAAGCAAGAAAATTTACCTTGACCTTGCAAAGGAAACTCAGAGTAATGCTTCGGGATTGGTCATCATGATTTTTAATTGACAGCAACCTCAGAGGATAAGATGATATAGGCCAGTCATGAGCTAACTTAATAAAAGCATCTATTCCTCCCACCAGATGTGCAATAACTGTGTCATCCCCATCTAAGTGTTCAAAAGAATGTCTGCCAAGAATATGTCATTTAGAATGGAAAAGATCATTAGCACGAAAGGGAAGAAAAATAAAAAAAGAGATGGAGAATAATTCCATGACCATAACACACAATAAGTAAATACTATAGGCATTCTGAAATGACCATATTAAATCACAATTTTTAATTAGCTCTCCATCTTTCTTGGCTGATGAGGATCCATATAATGATTTATTCTCCTCCCCAGAGTTAATTATTAAACATGGGTTCTTTATGTATTTGAACTTTCAATTTAATATTAGATGCCAGAAGTAATAAGTGGTTCACTTACAGTTGATTAAAATAGGGGTTTTGTGAGGATTTCCCATCACATGACTGATATTCATCCCTAATTAGGAGATGAGTGTCTATGAAAGGAGCAGCATCACTCTCATCCCGACACTTTAATCCTAGGACACAGCGTCCAATCAACTTCTTGAGGAGCAAACCAACTTATTAAGTCAAATGCAAGGGTTTAGGCCACTAAGATCAAGTTGCTCAGCTCAGACTTTGAACACACTCAACATCCTTGAAACTCATCAACTAGCCTTGAACTCAAGGGCATTTTACCTAGCAAGCAAGTGGTGATTCAACCCAGACAAAATACAGTACAACTCTATTAATGAAAGAAAAGTATGACTCATAGAACTCAAGATAAGACCCTTAAAAAGCACTACAAAGTCATATTCAAATAATTTTTGTTCAAAATTTGAACCAAGCCAAGATCCAATTTCAACCATATGCTAATTTCCCTTATATGGCATATCCAACATCCCCCAACCACGAGCCTTGAGGTTGTCCAATTCAAATGGTTAAAGTTTTGGCCTCATCTTGCTTCCATCTCCCTCCAATTTGTTAGGTGGTGATAATCCAAAAAAAAATCAATCTATTTTCCCTTTATTTCAATGTTAGATTGAGTAATGAGTATCTCTAAAAAAAATTTCATCTTACCACAAGGGATGCTGGTGTCCAAGTCTGATGTCAGTATCAAGGCTCAGAGTATCATAGCTATATTTCACAAAAATGCATGATGAGATGCAGATTCTACACAGTGATACATAGCCCTCTGCCCAACTGTGGCCATCAAAATGAATGGAAAACAACCAAATGTCACACTAACGTCACAGTTGTTGGATGCCAAATGCTCAGCTAGATTAGTTGGACTTGGGCAGAGTATCCATCACACATATAGACTCAAGTATCAAATGTGTGATTTGTTCAATGGCAAGATTCGGAGAAAAAGGGTCCAAATTTAAAAACATAAGTACGAGACACAACAAATATAAATTAATATTAATATAATATAGCCAAAATTTAACTATTAATTGTTAGTTAAGAGATTATAGATGTTAATTAGGGGAATTTAATAGAAATTAGAATCAACACATGTGGATCAGAGGGTTTAGGGGCTGACTTTGAGGATTCAAACTTGATTCATATTCAATATCAGATTTTTTGCCCAACAGATGGTTCGATAATGTTCACATAAAGATGAGTTTGACTTGGACTCAAACCGATCACAAACCATAACCAAATTAATTGTTTTATAGCTGAACCAATAATGAACCATACAATCCATATTGGAAAATGGGTTTTAGTCTTTTTCTTACTCTCGTGGTTTCTCCCTCAATCCCCTCAAGCAAAAATCATATTTTCTTAAACCTTTCTCGCCCACTCTCCCCATTGCAATCCAACCAGACTCCTCCAACGTTGGCAAGCAACTCACAACATAGTTTTATCTTCCTCATCAAAGTAAGTATCCTCCTCACCAGCAATTCATCTTATCTTCTTTTTCTACTTCCTTTTTCCCCACCTCCAACACACTCAATTTCCTTTTAAGAATAAGCCCCAGATATTAAGTTTATTTTTGTACTTGTACCCATGTGTCTTGTTGACACAGTAACATAAAAGGGTGGAGAGATAAGTCTTGAGTAGTGAAGATGTTTGCATGTCCATCCACACCAAAATTGACCAAGTTTTAAAAAAAAAACAAACAAACAAAACCCTTCAAGTGTCATATACTCTTAAATGTCCCATAAACATATGTGTTGGCCTAGAAAATAAGCAAATTTTAAATCCTATAGTATGATTGAGGACAATTACAACATCAAGTATCCAATAAGTTGGCAACATCCTCCTTGTTTGCAAAATAGAAGTGGCCATCATAAGCCTCTTATCTGCAATTGTTCCACTTGAGCAATTCCTAAGGTGTTGCCAATCACAAATCTTCTAGCTTTTGAAAGATCTATATCCCCCCATCGACTTTCACCAACATGGTGCATGTTTGTGTTGATGTGCTTCAATTGTCTTCCATCATATTTATAATGGAGTCTTCAAGTTAACACCCTTAAAATTCTTCCACCCAAACACCACACAAAATGTTTAACAAAAGTCCACCAAGATTTGGCTGTGCACTCTGAAGTTCTTCGACTCCTCAAATGAGAAGTTGTAGAAAACCTTAGAAACTTTTGTGGTGCCACCATCTTGACCCTCTTATGCAGGAAAAAGTAGGAAGTTTTAATTTTTATGAGGTTTTAAACAAATTTAGAACATAAAAGAATTTTTATTAGTTATAGCAAACATAAGTAAAATTAATTTTTGCTTACAAGAGTATATTTTGTAGGGATGGGTTATATATTTACAATTCATCAGGATTAGACTATTTAAGTTAAATACGACAAATTAATAGTAATACTAATAATAAAGAAATTAACCTAAAGAATTTCTTGAGAAATTTTAGGAATTTCTCAGGATTTAAATTGAACTTCTATATTATTTTATGGGGAAAGATTTAATTGGCTTTAATAAGGCGTATTTAGAGTATCACTTTAGCTAGGAGTTAATTGATTTCATCAACGTAAGTTATAAATAGTTAACCTAGGTTTAATTATAAAAACCTAACTTCTCTCATTTTCCTCCTGTATCCTATTTCTCTCTCGATTTCCGCTACTGCCCTATTGTGTCGTCGCCCTCTCCTCTTCTCCATGGCCACCATGGCTGGCCTACCGCCATCGTGGCTAGTCCACGGCAACCGCAGTGTTTTCACGTTTTAAGGCCACTAAGGCTAGCCTCGTCGCCAGCCCCGCGGCT
>JBAMHZ010000112.1:4310190-4320616 GCA_037177395.1 Alpinia galanga | reverse complement strand
GATATCTCCAAATAAAAGAACAGAGAGTACACATATATAATATAACTTTTGGTAGTTTAGTAATAAGACTGAAGTCAAACTTATTAGAATGATTCGTCTGACTATTTAGGGGGTTACTTATGATACTACTGGAATGTGAGCCCATGGGGTGGATCAAAAGCCCAAACCATCTAAAAGGATTAAAAGGTGCTACTAAGGTTCGAAAAAGATCATCCTTCCTTGCCTCAAACGTTGCCTCTCGTGCTCAACCGCTGCCTCTGTGGTCGTTTTCCCCAATATCGCCTCGAGCTCACCGACACCCAAATCCAAGCAGGAGTTCACCTATCTCTGCTCCAGAGGGCGTCTCCGAGACATACTACAAGGTTTCCTATCCTAGTTATGCTCCACGCCATCATCGCATCGTTGGCGCTGCCTCCTCCCACTGCTTCAATGCCAACCACCTTCTCCACATGTACCTCAAGCTCGTTCTCCTCAGCTGCAATCTGGATGCTCTGTAGCCACCGCCAAACACTATCACTCCTTCGTCGTCACCACCAGAGGAGACTTATAGACTTAAGGTTGATGATTGAATTATTCTTCATTACTACTATTACTACTGCATTCTTCTTACTTTTTCTATTTCTTTTCCACAAACAAGCTCTAATTTAAACATCGGAGGGTCGTTAGCTAGGAAATCAGTGGTTGTCAGACCCAGTGTTAACTTTGGCAAGGAAGAAAACCAAAGATTTTTACTGTTAGATCTTTACTGTTACGATTTAGAGAGAACTCATTCTCATATCATCTCCAAAAATTGAAAATCTAAGTCGCATTAGTGATCCCTAAATCCATCCATGTTCTTTTTAGAAAAATGAAGCTTTTTTAAGTCCATTAATGACTTTCTGCTCAAAAATTGTTTATGGCTAAAGGATCATCTCGTCGATGGACCTAAAAGGATTAAAATCAAAATAAAAAATAAATGAATTCATGGGATCACTAAGAGTGCAATGGTGTAAATTTAAAATAAATTTGATCTCTTAATGTCATTAATGATTTTTTTTATTAAAACTCATCAATTACCTTAAAGACCGTTTTTTTTAATATGAATAGATTTAGGGGGTCTTTAGGAGTGTAATTGTGTTTAGTTGGCATGAACTTAAATTTTTAGAGTCATCAAATATTTTTTGCTAATGATTATGAAATACTTTTGGCACGGAGTTAATTAATGACTCTAAAGAACTCCAAGTTATGGCTTGTAAGGGCCATTAGAAATTCAACTGGACATTTTGCTAAAAGTCATTAATGGTTTTAATGGCCACAATATTTTATTGATGGACCTAAATATCTCAATTTATTAAAAATATATATATATATAGATGGATAATGCAATTATGAATCTAGTCATTATAAGTCCATTAACAATTTATTATCCAAAATTCATACATATATCAAATTCCCCTCAAACTTGAACTATTTTATTGTTGGCACTCTCCTAAATCTTACGACACCCAACTTTTCTATTTTCTAACATTTTCAACTATTAATGAGTTTTGGTAAAAAAAAAATCATTTATTAATCACTTTTTAGTCAAAACTCATTGATAGGTGACGAGATCTAGAATTAGAAAAGTTAAACATAGTAAAACTTAAGAGAGTACTAGGAATTTCATATTTGAAATGAATTTAATGTATCTAAGTCTATCAATCACTTTTAACCAAAAGTCAATTATAATTGAAAAAGCATATGGAATTAGAGAATTTGAGCATGGCGAAAATTAGGATAGTTTTAGGGATAGAATGATACAAATTTGGAGTGAATCTAATGTATCTAAGTTCATTGATAGTCATATGTCAAAACTCATTAATGGTTGACTTTTTGGTTAAAATTCATTATTGAAGGATCGAGATAATGCTAGAAGGGGAGTGAATAACAATGTAAAATTTTATGAAATGATAGCAATAATAAATCAATCAATTAATCATAATAATAAGCACAATGAAAACTAAGTAAAATAAAATGTATAGTGAAAATAAAATAAGTATTATACACAAACAATGATACAATAATTTAACGTGTTTCAGCTTCCCTCTACGGTTCTTATTTCATGATATATTGATCTGTTAGGTGGTTCAATTTTGAAATAACACTTTATACTTTTCTTCTTTCTATAATATTTTTAGAAGTGGAGAAATCTCTTATATGTATTTGATTAAAATATGTAATGTAAGCACAAAATAAAATTCAAATGAACAATAAAATAAGGCAACTTTAAAATATATTGAAAGAAGAATGAAGTTGCCTAATCAAAGCTTGGGATAAATTAGAGCACTTTGAAATGGTGATTGAGTATGTTCAGTGTGAATTCTGTGTGATTTGAGAGGTCCCCCATTGACTCCTATATAAAGTGTTCTTTATATAAGAGATTTCTTCTACCATACAGCAAAATACAAGGTTAATTATACCGTCCAGAATCAAGGAAGCTGATTTAGATTTGAATTGAATGTGATGTGTTTACATCTATCAGTGACTTTTGAACAAAAGCCATTGATGGTTAACTTTTTACCAAAACTTATTAATAATAGAAAATGGTTCAGAGGCCAAAAAAAAAAAAAAAAACTAAAAAAGTATTATAAACAAAACGGTACAATATGAAGTGAATCTAATGCATCTAAATCTATCAACTATAATTTGTTCTAAATTTACACGGTTATGCTTCTAGTGATCTTTTGAATCCATCACATATTTCGTTCTCAAATTTAAAGGCTTTTCGATTTATCAGTGACTTTTTACCAAAAAATTATTGATGACTTTCTAGGTCATCAAATGGTCTTTAAAAGCTCAAATTTATTTTAAATTTGTATTGTTGATTTTTTAATTGTGTATTGAATCCACCAATATTTTTTCTTCTAAATTTGGAGCTTTTTAGAAAGTGCTTGATGGCCATTGGCCAAAATTGTTTAGTAATTTTTAAAAAATCTTGAATTTGTGTTAAATGAACATAGTTACACTCCTCTATATCTATTTATATTTTTTTTCTAAAATTTTGAGCTCTTTGAAACTATCAATGAATTTTTTATTTTAAAAAAATATTGATAGCCTAAAAAATTTTGATTTTTTTCATTATTACACTCGTAACACTCCAAATGATTTTTTGAATTCAACCATAATTTATTTTCAAACTTGGAGCTTTTTAAATTCATTAATAAATTTTGTTAAAAGTCTTGGATGACTTTAATGACCTAAAATGTTCCAAATTTTAAAAATATATATATAGGTAAATTCAAAGAATCATTAAGAGTAAAATAAGTTAAATTTAGAAAGAATCTAAACTCTTCGAATCATCAATAAATTTTTAGTTAAAACTCATTCTCGTTAAAAGGTTGTTAAATATGAATATACCAAAGGAGTTACTTAGCGTCTAACTGTATTCAATTGGTATAAATATGAGGTCTTTAGAGCTATTAAATATTTTTAGTTAAAAATCATCGAGCATTTTGAACATAAAATAATTGATGTGCTAAATAACTCTCAATAAAAAAATATAAAAATAAATTTAAGGGCTACTAAAATGTGTTGGTGTAAATCCAATTTAACAATTGCTTTGATTAAATATATGTATATTTTTTAAAAAAATTAAATGCAATATTTTTTTATTGAGATGAGCACGTTGTTTGTGAGATGGAGATGGAGATGGAGACGGAGACGGAGACGGTTGATCCGTAGCTTCTAGATTGAATGGAATGGAATGGAAGCTGCGACAAAAAGACGCAAGAGAAAGCGGAGAAGTGTTGGTCAAGTTGTGGAGTGTCGGTGAGGGCGGTGCCCCCCTTTGTCAGTTATTCTGCATCGCCGTCTCCGAAGGCAGCTTCTCCAGCGCGAAGTAGAATCCCAGGGCTCTTCCACTGCTCCACCCGATGGCATCACTACTGTGAGCGGTCGCCCTCGCCGTCGCCGGCGCGACCACTCGCCGAATCGCCACGGCTGATTCCTCCATGGACGCTGCTTCTCGGCCCGCAGTGGTCATTGACAACGGCACCGGGTATGGGCATGTATCCCTTTCATCTCATGATTTTATATTCTCTGTCAGTTTTTGTGTCGCCTTGCATCGGCTTGGTTCTGTAGTTCCCCCTCTGATGCACCACATGGACTTGGGTTTTGCAGTTGAAAATTCAGAGAATTTTAGTTAATTTTTCTATCGTAGATGCATCGTGGGCTAGAAAGATGCGGAATTTACAAACTTGCAATAACAAGTCCACTGCTGATAAGCTAGACAAAAGACGACCTTAGTTATGTAAAGAATATTGGATGATCGTTATGCTAAAAGAAAATTTTGTTACTCTACTTGACTATGGCTGGTAACCCCACAACCATGAATCACGAAGCCCAAGATTCAAACTCCTATGTCCACCCACCATCTCATTATTCACTATTTGCAACTTGGGAAATATTTTCCCCGCTGTGAGTAGTAGATTAATTAACATAGTTGCTTATTATTTGTAAGTATCATTTATTACTAATGTTCAAATGATAACTGACAAATTATTACTAATATTAAAGCAATAATAAATTTTACATCCCTCTTTGAATCTATAGTTGTAGACAACCCATGTAGTCTAACAATTTCCCTAAAAAACAGTTTGTTTGACTATATACATTGTTGCTCTTGTTACATAAAATAAAATGTGTTGTTATGATCAAAATATGTCAGTTCATAGACCTCACGGATGAAGCTTTCCTTTATGGATTAACATGCATCAAAGGGTTAGCCAGGAGTTATCCCGGCGAGCTCCCTCCGATGCCAAAGTCATTCCGAGAAGACGAAGGGAATAGAGAAGTAGAAGATGAAGGGAATTTAGGGTTTGAGTGGGCATACCTCTTTAACCATTATCTGTTCTATTTATACAGCCTCCTGCTCCCAAACCCTAGCGGGTTAGAGGATCACTAGTTGCAGGTTGCAGACCATGCGCTGGAGGGGCATTATTAGTGGGGTAACATGTGTCACCTTTGAAAACTCATCTTCGGTTAGTCTCATTGGTCCCTCATGGATTTTTGATGTTTAACAAACACGTCTAAAATACTTAATGTATTTTACAAGTTCATTTGAGTGTGCAAGCTAACCTAGATAAGCATTCGCTAGAAAGTGTTTTGAATAGTAAAGAATGCCAAAATGTTTGTATGCATGGGTAGAATGTATGTGCAAATCAAAGTGCGTTACCTAAAAAGCCTAAAAAATGATTTCAACGTTTATTGTTCACTGGTGGTCAAACAAATAGCTTTGTTTTGTCAAGTAAGCACTTTTAGGCAACCATTAATTAACCAAATTGATAGATAATAATCATCAAGTTATAGTTATAAACAAGTTTTATTTTATCAACCAAACTAATGGATAATGATCGTCAAGTGATTGCTATAAAATAGTTATCCATTAACAGATTTGATAGTGACATGATCAACTAAATAGTTTTCCTTGGTTGCCAAAGGTCACAAAATAACTTGAATTTGAACTAACTTCATATTTTAATAAGTCATGGATTGGATCTAAATTTGAATTCTAAATATTCTAAGTCATCTACAAATAATCTGAGTTTTTGCTCGGAACACAAAACAAACAAAAGATATTATCTTATTAGTTTTTTAGTTGAGATCTTGAGCAACCTCTTTGTGAGCTCTGTGTCTGTCTTTTATAATACACCAAGTTTAGCTTTTGTGACTTTTTTCCTACATGCTTTATTTATATACTTGTAGGATGGGCGAGATTGAGTTGCTTTCTTTTTCTTCTCTCTTTTGTACTTATATCCTACAATCATTAAAAAACAGATGTAGTGTTGAAGTTTTGTTATCGTTAGATCAGATCTGAGACTTGTGATACTTGTTTACCAGATCAATTGTTTTTTTCATTAGTAAAGTGTCACACCAAAATGACATGAGCCATGGAGTAGGAGTGATCTCCAAACCATGTTAAACTATTGTGTTAGCTTTGTTTCTCTCTTGTCCTAGTTGCCTCGTTGCAAATAATTAATGTTTCTCATTGCACTTAATTATTTTTCTCGTTAGAGATAATTAGTTTTTCATATTGCACTTAATTAATTTTTATCGTTGTAATTCAATTCAAGGTTTATGATTGCATTTTATTTCTAAGTTTTTCATTGCAATTAAGGAATTTTATCATTGCAAATATTTAATTATTTATTTTTCCACTGCAGTTTACTTTTAAAGTTTGATTACCTACACTCTAACTTTTGATTGAGTTTTGAGATCTGCTATAATTTAGTGAATTACCTATTAGACCTCCATCTAGTCGGTTTTAATGATCATTCAAATCCAAAGGAATAAGTTGGATCCTTATTTGGGATTGGAATCTTCGTGGATGGGGGCGCATCAACATCAATGTCAAGTTGAACAAGAATTTCTAGTGATAGAGGAAGATAATAGGGCCATGGGTGCTAGCCAACCGTACAAGATTGCAATGATGGCAAGAAGTAGCAAGATGAAGGTGCAACATGGTTCGAGATAGTGTGGCGAGTCAAGTATTGACTTCAAGGAAATAGCAGCAATGGTCGGAAGGTGCCACTATGGCTTTGGAGAGCAAGAAGGAGGGCAAGTTTAAGAAGCAACAACAATGGGCCTTGACCATGTTGCATGGAGGTGTATAGTGGATGTTACTTCGGGCGGAAGGTGGATGATGCGCATGAATCAAAAGTAGGTTGTGCGTGGATGGAGCAAAAGTGGAAGGGTGACTTTATCTTTAGATCTCCCAAGGGTAGAGCATCGAGAGAAAAAAGAACTTATATGGAGACCGAAATACTAATTGGCATAACACACATGGAACCAAGTGTCACACAAAGGAAATCACACATAGAGAACTAAAAAGTAAAAAACTCTTATTGATAAAAAAATGAGACTACTTTTATAAACTCAATTCCAATGAAATCTTGGAAATAAGTAAGAGAATAAAAAACTATTATTACCCGCATTAATTAATTGACTACCTAAATTGAAAGTTGACAAACCAAACTAGATTGATTACCAAACCAACTTGAGTTATTACCAAACAACTCAAATTGGGAGGGCCTCAACCCCTATGTTTGTGATGGTGACAAAGTTACAAATTTTGAAAAGAGAGTTGAAGTGGTGGTTGTGTGATATCAGGAGAGGTAATGACCATGAGACTGCTGCTGTGAAGTTGAAGCTAGAATAAGAAGCCTTGCCAGCATATAATTTTGCAACAGCAAGAATTGAGTTTGCACAGGGAAATCATGGGGTGCTTGAATTGGAGGACGTGCAGTTAAGACAAACATCTAGAGATACCACAATAGCATTAGGTAACTCTAACATGAGGTATGCTTTTAGATCTTTGTGAACTAGAATGCATAAGAAATTCTATAAACTCTACATTGGATGAATATAGAAATGTGTTGCAAGGGGAAAAGTGTGAAGAAAGGCCATTAGGTTTTATACCTCCCTTCTAGGTGCTGGTGCGGTGGATAGGCATGAAGATGAAATTATTAACCTCTTACCCATGTTAAATAGAGCTCTCGTACCCGTGTTTCTTGAAGTTGATAACCTGTCTTATAAGGCCTTTTCTGATAAAGAAATTGAGTGTATTATACTCAAGGAACCATTGGATAAGGCCCCATAATTCTATAAAGCCTCCTGATTATGATTAAAGAAGATGTCATAAAAGCTATAAAATCCATTTTTTCGGTCGTGAGCTGATGCTTGATGAAGCTAATGGTTGATGAGGTAAATGCTACCACTATAACCTTGGTGAAGAAAAAGCCAAATATCTGCAGCTTTTTGCATTTTAGCCCTCTTTCAATATGTAAGGTTTTGTACATATTTATTGCAAAAAAATTTATTAATAGGATAAAGCCTATGTTATCAAAAATCAATGCTGGGAATCAGCTTACTTTTATAAATTGCAGACTATTCTAGAATATTTTGGTTATTTGTCAAGACTTGTCAAAAGGGTATTGATGAAGAGGAAAGCAACCCAGGGGCCATGTGGAGAATCCTTGTCAACCTGGTAGTGGGTTGCCCCTTGACAAGTTAACAAGGACACTAGGCCGTGGGCCTGAGGAGATCCGAGCCCAAATGACCCATTTAGGCCCGCTCAATAGGCTGATCTACAGAGTTGAGTGAGTTTGTAAAAGGAAATAGAGGTCTAACCTGATCACACCCACGAACCTATGTACTCAATTAATGTGGAGTAGTATGGAGCAAAGAGTCAAGTCAAAGGGATACGAGAGAGGAGCGTGGGGAGAACACGGCCCAAGAACGAAGATGTTGTGATATAGCAGTTGCAAGATAGGCTCTCACCTTCATCCCTTCTCGTATATAAAGGTAAACCCCGAGCAAAGAAGAGTTAAGTATTCCGCAATGAACTCTCGCTTCCTAAACCCTCCTTGGAGAGATTTGACTTGAGCATTGGAGGGGTTTAGCCGAGGTCTCCCTTAGCCCCATTCTAACTCAATTACTTTGGTGTGGTTTCGTGGCTTGTGCCATCACTCTCCCCCTACTACGACATCGACCAACTCGAAAGGTGATCAACTAGACAAATGATTGACTCAACAAGCGACCGACAAGGTATCCACGTCGACTTGACACCTCATCTCAACCGAAGCATTTTGGCATCGTCTATGGGAAATCGAGTTGAGACGTTGAGATGGGAGACGTATATAGAAGTGATGAAGATCAGAGATCTTAGTCTGATGAGAGAGATCCTATAGGGACCCTAAAAGTGGCAATTGCTTCGATGATGGTTGATCACCTGAGTTAATTGATCTCTGCCATTGTGGAAGAAGTTCTCTGGCAACAGGCCCACCTAGGCCTTCCTTCATAGGGAGGTTTCGATCCAGAGCTCGCACCTTAAGATAAACAATCTAAAAAATTAACTGTCCCTATAGCCCTTTGCCAAACCTCGAGGAAAGTTGGAGGTCTCTGCCTTGTCGAGCTTAGTAAAGAGAAAGGAGCCCAACGAGACTCTCTTTTCCACTAGCATACTAGCAAAGAAGTTACTAGTTAATTTCCAACTATTATGGATAGGAGAAATGATAGTTTCTCGAACCTATAAGATTAGTTGTGTCACGTCTAGAATGTGACTCACCTGCATCAATACTCAAATGAGGTGAAATGTAGTCTTTCTAAGTACTCTAGCAAGACCGACTTAGTGGTGGTTTTACCGATTGAAGCCAAGGGGCATCTACTTCTTCGAGGACTTCAGCATCACCTTTTTATATCATTTTTCCAACAGCAAATGGTACCATAGGACGCCACTTAGTCTCTTCAGCTTGAAGCAATAGAGTTAGGAAACCTTGAGAGAGTATATTGAATGCATGTTTCACTCGAGCAGTCTTGGAGGTTCCCACAGCCACCTTCAAAATGGTGACCATCGGTTTTCTTGAGGACTCTTATAGGGAGACTTTTTCAAGTCTTTGATAAAGAAGCCTCCAGTTAATTATAATGACCTCCTAGGTTCAGTTGAAATGTACGTCAACATGGAAAAGGCTTGGACAACCAGGAGGAGCGAGCAGAACCAAGAGGAGCGAGCAGAGAACTGTCGCATTATCTAGTGACCGAGCAAAATAGAAGGATCCCTAAGTGCTTGCTCGGGAAGAACCTTTGTGGCAGTTTACCCACTACACCCCTTTAAGGGGTAACTAAGGAGAAGATTATCCAAATATTGGGGGAACATAAAGCATTACCCCTATCTAAGCTCTTTTGCACTATAGGTATACTACATAGGCATGCTAGACACTGAGTGAGGAGATTATCGTTTGCTGCCACTGTAGGATTCAACCTCTCTTGGTTGCGGATGATGGACCTCCCGCCAAGATGCCATAATCCTAAGCCTTAGAGGACCTCCAAGTTGAACATACAACATAATACTAAGTCATGGGTCGAGAAGCTCCTAGATGGACTCACCGAGATGACCTTGCCAACCATGGGGTGATAAATATGACCTTGAGAGGTGTTACAGATGGTGACTCCAATCAAACTGGGAAAACTCATAGCCGAAGGCTAGAAAGCTATGGAGTCAGTGCTAGATGGGACCTCATAGAGGTGTCGGTCCTCAATTACGACTCACAAGACCTCAAAGGAATTGTTGTCCCCCGCGGTGATGCTTTGGTGATCCAGGCTATGATTGCCAACTATAATGTGGTTTATATATGTATTAACTTGGGAAGCACCGTTAATATCCTCTTCAAGGATGCGCTAGACCGCAAGCAGGTAGACTCGACTAAACTCTAACTTATGTCCACCTTTCTCTTTGGTTTCACATGGCACGAGGTCAAGTCGTTGGGACAAATAGTTTACCCCTTTCGTTGGAGGAGGTGCCATTGCAGCGGACTCGAACCATAGTATTCATAGTGGTCAAGTCCTTATTGGCCTACAATGCCATCTCGAGATACTTGTGTTGAGTGCCTTTAAGGAGTGGTTTTGACCTGTT
>JBAMHZ010000112.1:4231822-4246945 GCA_037177395.1 Alpinia galanga | reverse complement strand
CATATGGTCAAACCATATTGTCAAACATATGTTGACCAACCACAAGTAGTTGTCAATCATACGTTGTTAAACATCAAAACACAACTCGAACGCAACTCAAGTTTGGTCAATCATGACCTGGACCAATTGCACCAACAGAAACTTCATACACCGAACTGCCTTTTTATCCATCACATTGATAAAGAGTATTCCCTTGGGTGAGGGGCGCAAGCGAATGATTGAATCATAACTTATTTCCTCTAACCTAAGATTGGTTTTCCTGAATCTAAAAGTTATTTCAATAAAATAATAAAGACAGACTTTTAAAAATTTGGCTAAAAAAATGTAAATCGATTTGGGAATTTTAAAAGTTGTCATGATTAAAATCTCCAACAAAACTATTAGAAAACCCTGGAGTTCATATAAGCTAATTCAGTGAATATCTACTTTAGGCAAACATTGTGCAAAAGATTAAAAAAAACTTACTTTTGGCTGAAGCAGGCTGGAAGATAGATTGATACTGCTTGCCTCAATTGCAATTCATGAGCAAGCCAAAAAGGAAGCTCTACTTTAGCACCCTTCTCTACCTAGATAAGAAACAGAGGGCCAAATTTTAGGTATAGAATAAAAAAAATGACCTGCATTGATCATGGTGACATCAATGTCTTACACAGTTATTTTCTGAACCTGGATCTAGCAAGCCAACACCATTAGCTCCTACTTGAAAAATAACTTGAATAGGCTGTAAAACCAACATTTCAATACCAAATATTAGCATAGATGACCTTGTGTCTCGTGATGAAATCAATCAACGATAACCCCTAACCTCATCCTCCATGATGATGTCATCCATGTCGTAGTAATCAGGCATCTTCTATGCTGAGCCTAAGAAACGGATTTCTTGCCTTTCTCTGTTACGAACATTGGTGAATTGTCAAGCTTATTCTCTAATTAACAAAAAATGAACTACTCTTTCTATGATCCTAACAAATACATATGTGTGTGTATAATCTTAAGGGCTGCGTCTGCTCACCAAAAGCTACACCTACGACTACACCTGATCCAAAGAAGAGAGAAACAGAACCTACCAACAGAACAGCTGCAATTCGACGAAACAACACTGATTATGACGTTAGGGAAGGAGAACAGCACCTCGTTGCTGCCCTCGATGACGCTCGCTCACATATAGCTGCCGGAGAAGAACAGCAACTAAACAATGGGACTCAAGAGAAAAAAGCAGAATAGGGCTAGGGTTGCTGCTTGCTCACGATAAATGGAACAGGGGGAGAAGGCGGCTGCTGTCGGATATGAGGAATTTGGTTAAAATTCCACTAAGGAGGAAGAAGCAAGGAAATCAAAGGCGATGTTTCGGCTAGAATAGTTCAGGAAGCGGGATGCGGGCGGTGGCGGCGACAGGCGGGTGCCGCCGATACCAAGGGAGAAGGGCTGCGCAGCCGCGTGCTGAAGCCGAAAGGGTGGCGTGCGGGCTGCACTTGATTCCGTGGGCTACGACAAAGCGGCAGCTATGCGGCGAGCGGCGGCGGGCGGGGGCGACGGATGCGACCTGCGGCGAGGGAAAAGGGGGGTGGAAACAGATCGCGCGGGAAAAAACAAAAAGATATGAGCTAGGGATTTCGGTCCTCCATTAAAATCCTTCCTGATCGATCGAACGGAAACAGTTCGCAACGGCTCGATTGGTTCAACCAAAATTCAACTAGATTGACTCCGGTTTGAGCCCCGTTAACATTTTATTTTATTTTTAAATACTTTTTTATTTATGTTAAACTTTCTTTCAATTTCTAAACTTTAATAATTTGTATAGAATCTTCCGTATAATATATTTGTGCGCGCGTTGTCTTATTTAGTTACTATTTATGATTTTTAAAAGATCATTTAAAATGATTCATTAATTATACATTACTATGCAATGCTTTTGTTTGTCTAACAAAAACTTAAACGTGATCTTAGAACTCCATTGATGTTTGTCTAAATCAGGAACTCATAAAAATGGGACATCATGCCTGCAAAGTTCAGTAAAGAAATTGCATAGAGAATTGAGGGAAGGCAGAATGTCTTAATCCCTCAAGTCATAAGCAAAGTTATTCGGAGGGAGCGGAAAACCTAAGTATCTTGAGTCAGAAGCAGAACAATTCGGAAAGAGTAAAAGATCTAAGTTCCTTGAGTCAGGAGCGGAGTAATTCGGGAGGAACATAAAGTCTAATTCATTTAAGTCGGGAGAGGAGCTACTCGATAGGAGCAAAAAGCCTAAGTACTCTGAATCGGGAACGGAACAACTCGAGAGGAACAGAAAATCTAAATCCCTTGAGTTGAGAGCAGAGCAACTCAGGAGAAGCAAAAAAACCTAAGTCCCTTGAGTTGAGAGAGGAGCTACTCGGAAGGAGCAAGAGACTTAAGTCTTTTGAGTCAGGAGCGGAACCACTCGGGAGGAGCAGAAGGCCTAAATCTCTCGAGTCGGGAGAAGAGCTACTCGGGCAGAAGGCTTAAATCCCTCAAGTCAGGGGCGGAGCTACTCGAAGAAGCAAAAGACTTAAATTTATCGAGTCGAAAGAGGAGTTCCTTAAGTCAGGAGAGGATCTACTCGGGAGAAGCAGAAGACCTAAGTCCTTTGAGTTGGGAGTGGAGCAACTCCAGAGAAAGAGACCCAAAAGGCCTAAGGCTTAGGACCATAGAGGAAACTCCTTTACACATCTGGTCCCTCAACGACCTCTGCAGATAACGATTCCTATTCACTTGGCATCTCTCATGGAGATTTTTTACAGAAGTTGTCCCCTAACGTCCTGGCAAAAGACATCAATGGGGCGTCCCATGAAGGAGAGAGAAAGCCTTGAAGGTGTTATAAGAAGGCAGGAAAAGCCATAGGCTAGCAATTCTAATAACTGAATACTTGTTACTTTCTTTCTTTTTTCTTCGTCCATTTGTCTGACTTAAGCATTGGAAGACTGTAAGCAGGAACATCGGCGGCTATCTGATGCGTGTTACCTTTGACAGGTCACCGGTGAAGACATTGTTGTGGCCGTAAAAACTCACCTTCCCCTGAAAAGGTCAGCGGGAAGGGCCACATAAAGACGATTGCATCAAGTGACATTATAATGGCGGCAACAACGAAAGGTTTTTATTGCAACTTCTAATGTGAGGAAGGAGTAGGGTTTGTGTTGAACTATAAACAATAAAACTGAGTGATGCAAGGGACTTGAACATGAATGAGAGAACAAGGGAAGTACTGAATTAAATCAAGCTTTGACTGTCGTACCAATTAACATCATACGAACCCATAACCAAACCTTACATAGAGAGAATCTTACACAAAATTAGAATAGAAATCTGTTATTGATTGAAAAGATGGAATATTACATGGAGATTTTCGCTACATATTTAATCCTATTGAAAAATTTAGAAGTAAATAAGCAATTTGATAGATTATAATTTAAAATTATCAAACAACTCAATTATTTTCAAATATCTAAAATTAAAATTCTCAATAAGATGCATTAACGATGAATTTGATAAGGTACTAGTGAAGGTTTAGATGAGTAACTTAGTTTATAAAACTTAAGTATGTTAGAGCAGTATAAAAATATAAATTTTTATTAGACAAATGATGAGAATCACATAAATGTGAATATTAAAGTGGATATGTAAACATAAAAGGATGGTCAGGATAAGAAATTAAAGTATTAGAGAGAGTCAAGGTTATATCCGTTGAAAAAAAAATTTGAGAGACGTTTAAAATAGTATTGACATATATTCATATGACTAATAAATGTTTAAGTTAGGTGATGTGAAATTATGATAAATATGCACATTCAAAGCGGAAGAGGAAGACTAAATAACACTTGATTAATAATAATAAAATAAGATAAAATTTATTTAAATATAGATGATGATACGGTAGGGGATATAGTCGAATGACGCATAGAAGAATCTATATATTCGATCCCACCTAGTGGGATAAGACTTAGTTGTTGTATTTGAGAATTCAAATTTCAAAAGTACAAAGATATTAAATGGGATGAAAAATAGAAAAGCGGTTAAATTTGATGATATTTCAATAAAGGATGAATGTCTAGGATGACATTGAAAATGAAGAAAATGCTTGATCAATCGAGGGTAAGTACTTTAGTCTCCTAGATAAAAATAAAGGAGATGTATATAATTGTGCCAATTATAGGGATTTATAATTGTGCCAGTTAATGTGCCACATCATGAAACTTTAGGAAAGAATAATAAAAAAATAAAGAGAATAAGATGAATGAAAATCAATTCGGATTTATACCTGAAGGTCAATGATAAAAGCTATACATCTTCTCAGACAATTGCTTGAAAAATATTAGAAAAAAAGTATAACTTACTCGTAATATTTATTGACCAAGAAAAAATCTTACAAGTCTCGAGAGATTTTTTTTAAAAAAATGTGTTAGCGTAATATATATTGAAACAATTAACGACACATATAAATATGCAATGACAAGAATGAAAACTACAGTTGAATTGCCTGAAACATTTTTTACAAAAATAGAGTTATTTAAAGGATTAACTTTAAGTCCATATTTTTTATATTGGTTATGAATGAACTTACTGGGCATATCTATAACATATTACATGCATATTGTTTGCAGATATTGTCTTGGTCGATGACACATATGAATATGTAAAAGCTAAACTTGAATCTGAGTGGGTAACATTGGAAATAAAAGGTTTTAAGAATGAGTATATGGAATTTATGTTTAGTAATATTAGACTTAGTAAGACAATTATTAAAATAAGAGATAACGAATTACATATAACTGAGATCTTTAAATTTTTAGAATTTTTTTGTAAAAAGATGGAGGGGTTGAGAGATGTTTTACATAAAATACAAGAAGTTAGTTGAAATGAAGGACATTAGATGTTATTTGTGATTGTAAGGTACATTTAAAGCTTAAAGAAATTTTTTACAATATGGTGATTAGTCCTGCTAGGTTAGATAGAGTTGAATGTTAGGTTAGATGGAGTTGAATGTTATTATAAAACGAGCACATGAGCAAAATGTGAGAGTTATAAAAAAGAGGATGTTAAGATGGATGTGTGGACGTACAAGGATAGAATAGATAAAAAATGAGAACATTAGATAAAAAAGTTGGGATTATATCTGTTGAGGGAAAATTTCAAGTGATATGTTTAAGATGGTATAGGCACATACTTAGCCATCTAATATGTATTCTAGAGCAATGTGAGACCATGCTAAATATGCATATTAATAGAGGAAGAGTGAGATAAAGAAGATTAGCCAACAATCATAAAATAAGATGAAATTTATTTAAATACAGATTAAGACTAGGAGATTGAGTCCAATGACATCGAAGGATTGTATAGCCGCTCTCATTTAGTGAGATAGAAGCTTGTTGTTGTTGTTCTTATTTGAAATCAAAATTCAAAATACAAATTTTCTTTAATTTATTTCAATATTCTCTAAATTATTATTTGTCACATTACTGGTGTTAGAAATTCTATAAATTTCATTATTTGTCAACCCATGATATGCAGAATCCTAGTATGTGAGATGTAGATAAGATACTTGAAATTAGATATAACGACTTGGAAAGGTTAAGGCCTATGAATTCGACTGGTGACCTAGAAAATTATAGTTCTTAGTCAACCAAGTGACATTGATAGATAAAATATTAAATGATTTGGAAAGCACGCATCCATGCATTTCAACTAGATGCAATTTGCTTGACCCTTGACCCTTGACCCTTGACCCTTGACCCTTGACCCTTGACCCTTGACCTTTGACCTTTGACCTTTGACCTTTGACCTTTGACCTTTGACCTTTGACCTTTGACCTTTGATCTTTGCATATAGATGGGGACACAGACGTGTATATATTTGAAGACATTCTTTGACAGTATGTTAGGCAAGAAAAAGAAACATCTCTAGATACGGTAAGGTGGACACCTTGAGCTTTGATAGTAGGTTAGGCTCCAAAGTATCTCGACTGTTGGCTAAAATCTAGGTTTGTTTTGCATGACTCCTGTTGAGCGAGCATGAAATATAGCTTATCAGAGCTACTAAGAAATTTTGGTAAAGCATTGAGGCTAATCAAGTTTGACACCACGAAATGGAACGAAATGAAAGTAAGACTGATGGTAAATATATGCCAACTGGATACTAAATGGTAAATTTAAACTGGTTATCAGTCATCTATAATTGTAATATAATACCTAAGTAGGTTTTCGGAACTCCACATGCTCTGTAAAATTGGCTTAATCCCTAGAATTGTCCTTGTTTGCTTCAATGATAGTCTTAGGTCACAAATTTAAACAAATTAGGTTATTATTTCTTGAGTTTTTTAAAAAGGCAAGGGCATGGAACTTGGACAATCATGAATGTCTTTATGCCCAGGAGAACCCCTTGCACTAGGTGTACTTCATTGTATTAGATATTTTAACTAGAAAAATTGCTAACTCGATCCACCTTAGGACTGTCACCTAATATTTAGAAGCTAACCTACAAAACTAGAGAAGAATGGAGAGACCTAGCTCTAATTGTAAACCAAAATAAAATGTACAATGTTAAAACTGCTATGGCTGAGAACACTTGATGTCTAAATGCTCATGGATAGTCTTGGTCATTGAAGTGCATTGCATATTATTGATGCCCACTTCTAATTACATGTGGAAATGCATCAACATTTTTTATGCCTTCACCAAGCATGAGGATACAAGTTCCAAAATTGCTATAGGTGACAAGAGTTGCATGGATGTTGTTTTTACAAAAAGATCCTCGCTAGGATTCAACTCAAATTGGAGCCCTACAAGGTTGTGTGGGACCAAACCTTCCAGTCATGGAGGGATGTCTTGTCTCTGTGAAAAGAGGCCATGACTTTACAACTTTTTGTAATTCACTATGCAAAAGAAAACATATATGTCGTTAGGCACAATAGCACAAGTGTTACATTATACCCACCCAATGCAATCCTAATTAAAGCAAAGTCAAAGCTCCAATTAAATCAAATTAATCCTTTAAGTTAATCCATCTTCTCACACAGTCTGGGTTTGAGAAAGAAAGAATTTAGGAGTAATGCTTTGCTTTAGGTTTCAAGGACACTAATGACTCTACCCCAATTACCCTCCACATTAAGTATGGGAGCTGTTAGACTACTATCAAGGCGTAGCACAAGAAGAGTTACTCAATGAGCTACCATCTTTGTGGACCATTCATCACACGATAAATCTTGTCCATAGTTAGTAATCACCAAATCTCCCTCCTTATTAGGGAGAGTATGAGCCCTTGCTCCATTCTTGCATTATTGACCACGAAGAAGATAACTCTTGGAAAATGTGAGTTGACAATTCTGTCATTAACAAAAGCACCAACAAGTATAAGTTCTCAATCTGATGCTCAATTAGATGGTATGAGCATAATGGTTCATTAAGATTGTCTTGCATAATGGAAACCAATTAGAATTAGGATGGACAATGAACAGAACTTTCAAAACAAAAGATGGAAATGTACGAACAGTTACTTAAATCATTTATAGGAAAAAGAATTAAGATGGACAACAAGGCCCATGATAACCACTTAAAGCACATTTAATTTGGGGTGGAAAAGCTGTATGTCAATTCATAAGAATGTTCATTTTTACAATCCCAGGTCCTTTTCTGTGGATTCATTATTTCTGCACACAGTATCTCTGTATACCCACACAGAATTAGAGCAACTAAAGACTAACTTGAACCCACTATGACCCAGAAAATTTGAACTTTTCATGGCTCTATGGTGTTCTATTGCTGTTTCATTATAAATTTTACCACCATTATGGTTCCCATCACAAATTGTTTAAATGGGAGTGTTATTGAAGTAAGAAGAAATAAAGGAAAAGATAAACTAAAATCCTGTCTCTAGATACTATGACCTGGCTTATGTTGTATTTGGAGTTGGAAATGGAGGTACCCTAAGCTTAGAAGGGCACCCATTACCTTCATTAGTAAAAAACTCAATGAGACACAAGAAGATTACTTTAGATAGAATCAAGAATTTTATGTTATTGTTTAAGCCCCAAAGCCTCGATGATACTACTTGTTGTCACATGAACATCCAAAATGGAAACTTGAATTGACTTATGATTTGGGATTATTACGTATTTAGAGATACACACTTGTTTATTCCTTTCAGATTTCTTAGCAACTTTCTAGCATAAGAATTATACTCAAGAGGTCTTGTAGGACACTTTGGAAAGTACAATTCTATAGCTCTTACTGTAGATAGGTTTTATTGGTCATACTTGAGACCAGACTTTGATAGAATTTTATCCAAGCATTGGACTTATTAAATAGGTAAGGTCACCAAGAAGGATGCAAGTTTATACATAGCACTACTAATTTCTCATGAACCATGGAAAGGCGAGTTTCGATTCAGCATTGCCTTGGACTAATCGAAATTATAACTTCATTTTAGTTGTACACGTGTTCTAAAATTACATTATTTTTCTCAATAAGACAAATGGCACATCTCATTATTTTTTAAGGAGGTTAGATTGCATGGACTACCCACATCAATAGTGGCTGATAAATCAAGTTTATAAACTACTTTTGGAACTCTTTGGAAAGTTATTTGGACTAGCTCAAATTTTCATTTGTATATTATCTACATACCAAGAATTGAACTGATGTCCAGTAGAGGTAAAAATAGGGACTTGTGATTTCATGTTATCTATTGCGCTGAGTTTGTTTATAACAATTATGTAAATTGTTCTACGGTAAAAGTTATTTGAGGTCATTTGTGGGTTTAAACTCATTGCCTAGTTGATTTTATTTTGTTATTGGTCATTTCTTTACTTACTAGTTTTCATCTTTGTTGAGAGCTTTTTTAAGTGTATTCGAGAAATACATACAAAAGCTAGGAAAAATGTTGCCTTGAGCAATGAACTTTATAAAGCCCATGTAGATTGTTAGTTTCGAGAAATGAATATAATGTAGGAGACTTCATACTTGCTCCACTCGACTTGTCCTTTACTAATTGCGAGAAAAATAAATTCTAATGCTTATTGTTAGCTGACCACCTGAATTTAAATTAAGTATTAGTCTAATTTTCAATATGGAGGATATAGTATACTGGGAAGACATTTCTCTCTTTTTTTTTTTTTTTTTAAATTTGTTGGCTTGTCCAGATGTTGTACACTTTTTGCTTCGTGTCACCTTTGCCTCCCTTGTCACTGCCCACTTATATGATTGAAAGGGTCATTGATACAAAGACAATACAAGCCCTCTATGGAATTTACAGATAGTTTATGAGAAAGGATTCCTAGAATTTAAAGATGCGTGGATTACAAAAAAAGAACGACAAAATTTGACACCAACTTATTTGCTGAGATTGAAGAAGAGGTGGTAGAATTATTTTCCACTGAGGTACCATTTGTTCGTCTGCTTTGCGCTTATGAGAGGTGTTGCAAAATTTGGTAGATCATTCTGCTCCCTCACTTAATGGAGTCACGTCGAGTTCTTGGTGTGGGAGAATGATGTAGTTAAGATTTTTAGTTTAGAAAATTCTATTATTTTATATTTTCTGAAATAAAGTTGTTCAGATTTATTTAAGGCGTTAGAATTTTTTTAGATAACCAAGAAATTTTACAAAGGATCAGTCTTGCCAGTCTATGAAATCGGTTTTAGGATTTGTTATATTCAAGTTTGTAATCAATTATATTTTCCTTCTTTGTCAGTGAAGTTCCTGGTGCTGCATCAGTTGTAGTTTCATTTGGAGCACTTTGGCTAATAATTTATTGAATTAGCATAATCACTATTCTGTTTCCATATATGTTCTTATGGACTTTGTTGGTATTTTTACGTTTGCGATACTAAGATGATTTGTAAAAAATATTTACAATAGGCAAGTTATAGATCAATAAATTCATAAGAGTTTTTTACATGTGCTTGTCAACTTTTGTTAATCCTGATTTAGCAAAATGATGCAGAAAAGATTATGTAAAGTGAAAATGTGCTGCTTCTCAGATTGTCAAATAATAGTTTTTCTGTTTTATGTCATGATCTGGAAGGCTCCATTTCACTTATAAGGGAAACTCACCTGTGGCAATATTGACCACTTGTCCATATCACCAATTGACAACACAAGTGATATTGTCACATAGGGACAGAACATTTTTTCATTGAGATTCTTTTGTTTAAAATCATAACTGACTTGATTACATGGAAAAGCATATCTTGGGAAAAGGGAAATTCTCATCAAATCAATAGTGGTTTAACATGCAATTAAGGAAAATATTTGCATCAAAGCAAATAATGAAAATGAACAATATTTTCTAACATTAAACTGATTTTTAATATGATCTCTGGACTGCACGAGCTGGGAACCACAACCATCCCTCAAATGCTTACTTCTCCGTGTGGATCTGGTGCGATGAAGAAATAGATAATTTGCACAATTGTGCACAATGGGTTCTAGGATAGAAGCACATCACAAGTACATAAGTGGAATTTAAATGTCAGCCTCATAATTTTATTATTTCAAAACATATCAGTCATTAAGTCATCATTGGTATGTTATTTTATCTTATCTAACAGTTGTATTTTGTCACCTTTTTCTTCCACACACAATTATGGATATGAGCATCTTTGATGTGATGGAGGCATGCAATATTGCATCAGTTTTTTGGTCTAACATCAGTTTTGTGGTTCCTGAATCTGTTCCACTTGGAATCTTTCGAGTGTTTTCCTTGTTTTGATTGTCATGTGGATTCCTCCTACTTTTATCTATTTCTTGTGGTTCATAATAAATGTGAACAAGGTGCACAGCTCATTTGTCTGATGTATTTTCCTGTTCTTCTAACTTTTCTGTTGTTTTAATTTTGCAGCTGTGCTTGATATAATCTTTAACTGGAAAGCAAGAAGAAGGATGTCTTATCCTGCTAAGCTGAGATACGTTTTGAAGGTTATTTCAGCAGCTGTATGGGTGATAATTTTACCAGTTACTTATGCGTATTCTTGGAGAAATCCTACTGGCTTAGCAAGGGCAATTAAAGATTGGCTTGGGGATGGTCAGAATCAGCCTTCACTCTACATTTTGGCACTTGTCCTTTATCTATCGCCAAATATACTTGCTATATTGTTATTCGTTTTCCCGTTTCTGAGACGGTTCCTTGAGCGTTCAAATTATAAAATAGTTACTCTTTTAATGTGGTGGTCTCAGGTAATTACTGTTTTTTGAAGTCATTATTTCTCCATTGTTATTTTAGTTATAGGAATATGAAGTTTCCTTTTTAATTATTACAGCCTCGTCTATATGTGGGAAGAGGGATGCATGAGAGCTCATGGTCACTTTTCAAGTATGAATACATTTGTTTTTCTTTTGCCATTATAGCATTGTTTTTTTACTAGTATACATGCCACCTTATTTTGACATGTGTGTGCCATTTTGCCAATTTTAAGATATACAGTGTTCTGGGTGCTTCTTATATCAACAAAGTTGGCCTTCAGTTACTATATTGAGGTAAATTTGTCCTTTCAAAGATCACCATAAAGTTTTTTTTTTCGAGTTGTACACAAATTTGACTGTTGAACTGATTTTTGTTGATTTTTTCATGAGTCAAATATGCACATAATTCTGTGGTGTCAAATCCATGTTATTTTCTTTAATTTAGATCAATCCTCTTGTGAAACCGACAAAAGATATCATGAGTGCGCAAATAACAACTTACCAATGGCATGAATTTTT
This sequence comes from Alpinia galanga, assembly GCA_037177395.1. Taxonomy (NCBI): domain Eukaryota; kingdom Viridiplantae; phylum Streptophyta; class Magnoliopsida; order Zingiberales; family Zingiberaceae; genus Alpinia; species Alpinia galanga. Next base: position 4,235,239 of record JBAMHZ010000112.1, on the reverse strand, counting down.
CCCACGAGGTATTTACTCAGAAAAGAAATGTTCTCTACCCTCAAATTGCTTTTGATATGTCATGTTTTCACTGATACAGTATTTTGTATCTGCAGCCAATAACAACATTGGCGTTGTGATTGTGCTTTGGGCTCCAGTAATTCTTGTATGCTTCTTTATCCTGATTCTGTTCAGCCTATATACCTATTTCTTTGCTGACTGATTTATTGATCTGATGCTCTTGTCACTTCAGGTTTATTTCATGGACACTCAGATCTGGTATTCTATATTTTCAACTTTGGTTGGAGGCATTTATGGAGCTTGTCGCCGCCTTGGAGAGGTTTCCTATTCACACTTTCATAGTGTTTTTTAACGGTTGCTTTTAGTTGCAAGTGCTTTTTGGTTTCAGTTATTATGCTTTTGCATTTTGAAATATTTATATATTATCAAAACTTGAACCTAGCAAGCTGATCTTCAATTTTTTTTTGGTCACGTATATAGACTTCCTTTAAAAATATATTTATTGGTACCTCATATACCCTTATTTGTTGTTCCCCAAATTTTTCAGTTTTGTCCATCATGTTGTTTATTAACATAAATAAAGACCCAAGCTGTTATCTAAAAAGAGTTCTTTTTTGACTGGATATGATTGTTAAGAACAAAGGTTAAAAAATAAGAATTTCATAGATGACAGAATATGTATTTTGAAATTTATGTTAGATTAGATTAAATGAATAATATGCTGCACTGAAACAGAGGTTCGAAACAAAATAAGAGATACATTCTAGTATATGAATAAAATAAGAAGGGTAAACTGCTAGGGATGGACACATAATTTACCCTTATATCTGAAACATTTGCAACTTATGCAACGGTTTACATAGTTCTCTAGGGCCATTCCATTCTGGTGGTTCTTTTTCTATTTTGAATAATTGATTTTTCATACCAAAACCATGACCAATCTAGGTTGAGACTTCTGAATAAACTTAACATAGTAAAAAACATGTCTCCAATCTCCATCCAGAAAAATCTGCCAGTCTAATACTTGATAAGTAAGGAAGGGGTCCTTGCTGAGCTTCTAATTTCAATGCTCCATATGCAGAATGTTAAAATCCTAGTATAGGTGGTGCATTACGCTTATTGTCTGGCACGGCCATGTGTTAGATAATGTACATCTGTACTAAGTTGCATACCGAGATGTGTTTATCTCTCAATAGTTAGAGATACATTGCTCAACAGCTAACGAGCTTATATTAACCACTATAAATCCTCTAATCTTGATTCTCTTCAATTATCTCTAAATTCTTTAAAATCTTGCAAATTTCTTAATTTATTCCATGCCATTTGTTGATTTCATTTGGTAATCCTTTACACAACTGGAGGTTGAAACCAATGAAAGAGAAGATATTTATCCCCTGAAGGAGGCATTACATAATTTAAATTCCATCATATTGGCATCTCTGATGAAGCACCCAAATGCTCTTTATATCGTAGGAGCTTGACCAACAAATTTGCAAACTATCTAAAGTCAAGCAACAAAATAAGTGCTCTTGCCGAGTGTCCCCCTACTGATGCTTGGGCCACTTCAAGTATGAGAGTATGGCAATTGTGGTAGACCCACTAGAATGGGGATGATAATAATTCCTTTTCAAACACTCAAATCTATATTCATGAGCAATGCATACTCAAATGATAAGAGTTGGTATTTCAAATTCCTCACTAATTTCATGAAGTATAATTGGACTACACCTTGATTTATAGAGCATTCACTTTTTTTTTAAGCTAAGTCTAATGTTAATCCTGATCCAAGTTGCATGCAGTTTTTGAACCATCAATAATCACTTCTTTACAATTGCACATTTTTTCTCAGTTGTCTCATTTTGTTCATTCTCTTTAGTAGGTAATAGGTCATCTTGTTTGTTGAATCCTGATGACATTAAGTTGGATTGAACTAATAATTTAATATTATTGGAATTGCAGACTGACGATTAAAGAAATGAGCAACAACTTTTGCATATGCCATGTGCTTATCCGCAATGCTCTTTATAAAACAAAGATTTTTGTAAGGAGCTGTGTTTTATTATCTTGTTAGCTGAAATCCATATTATATTCCCCAAGTAACAAAAGGAAGCCTTGTATAGAACCTACTTGGGTTTATAAATATATTTTTATCCTTCCAGTGAGCTAATACCATAATTTTCATTTAAGCTTTGGTTGACATTCATGGTGTTAATTAGACCGGACCACGGTTTGGAACCGATGATTCGTGAAAGGTAGACCCTTAATATTAACTGTCCAAGACGGTAATGGTTCACGTTTTGGTACGGTTTGAAATTATTATTATTTATTTAAAGAATTTAAATATATTAAAAAAGGTTTACACTTATTTAAGTTGCTATGTATCCCCTTAGGATTTAGGGGAATCAAAGCCCACGTAATTCGCTTACATTTTTACCCTTGTTACCTTAGGAAGTGACGTTATTCACTTGCATTTTTCGTTTCCTTAGTGGCAGTTCCTACAGTGTCAAATTGTTCTGCTTCATCATTAGACAATTGCATTCCTTTTATTCTTTTTTCAGTCCTTATCCAATTATCAAGTAATGCTTGTGCTCTTAAAGAATCAAGGGATAAAGTAGATTGTCGTTCGTCCAATATATTATCTAAAAGTCTGATCTACGACAACGGCTGACATTGGACAAGCTAGGATTTCTTTTGCAATGTTGGAGAGGATAGGAAAATTTTGAGTCTTCTACGATCATTATTGTAAAATATCAAAATTTACTTTGCTATCTATATTGCTAAAATAAAAGTCATCAAATAATTCTCAAGTTTCTGTTTGGAAAGGATCCTCGTGGATGTTATGTCCGTTCTTTTAATAAAAGTTGTACTTTTATAAGTTTTATACTGCTATTAATAGTTTAAAGTTCAAATATATTACTTTCTAATTCATATTTTAAATTATATTTTTTCTATTATTGTGTACTAGTAGCAAGATCAAGAGAAGAATAATCTTTTATTAGAATTAAAACATCATAATACATAATTAACATTTCAAATAAAACATCCAACTTTAGTTTAAAGTCCAAAGAAAATGCAACTAAATAAATATCAGTAATATAATAAAAATATTTTTTTCCATTTTGCTTCCATTGTTAATATACAAAGAGATAAAAATTCATCGTTAATATATTCATTTAAAATTAATTTGTCATAAAAATTCATCATAATTAAATGAGTAGGATAATAAACATCGAAAAATTATTCGATTGCATAATTAAATATTTTTAAAATTTTGCAAATGCTACTGCATAAATTCCATTCATAGTTTGAAATTCTAACCCGTGCCAGGTGAAACGGATGGAATTTATCGTTTTGCCCATCGCTCGACACTGGTACGATGGTCGCGGGGCCGCAAGGCGTTGCGCGGCCCGTGGAGGC
>JBAMHZ010000112.1:4088494-4107036 GCA_037177395.1 Alpinia galanga | reverse complement strand
TCATCTCGATCGAATGATAGTGGAACCCGGATGTCATTACCGAGTTTGTTAATTTGCTCCATCTTTGAGCCTTATCCTCTAGCTCTTGCTCCTTCCGGCAATTAGTCCGTAGAAGAGCAACCTGGCTCTGATACCACTTGTTGGACCTTGATAGTTCGGTAGAGGGGGGTGAATCCGCTTTCGCTCATGCTTGTCTACAAGTTTGTTAGTGCGCAACGAAATGTATATAAATGCAACAATAAAACAACAAGTACAAACACAACACAAAGATATAACGTGGTTTGGAGATTACACTCCTACTTCATGGCGATCCTTAAGGTGGATCACTTCAAGTGAAGATTTCACTATCTTCTCCTTTTTGATGAACACCAAGGTGGAGAGAAACCTTTTTTACAACACTAAACACAAATACAAGTATAAATGAAATACAAGTAAAGACAACTTTACAACAATCAAATGCTTGCTTGAGTGCGCTTTTAGTTGCTTTGGATGGCTAGGAAGGACTGGAATGCATCATCTATTCCTCTTCAAGATCTCCAAGAACCAGCAACAAAAACCATCCACTTCATCTCCTTTTATAAGCTTCTCCACGGGCTGAAATCGGCTTCACCAGTTGATTGTCCTTCACTAGTCGACTACCCTTTACCAGTTAACTGGTCCTACCCACCAGTCAACTGATCAACTATCTATTGTGAGACAACGGCTTTCCAACAGCTTAATTCATGTCTGATAAGTTGACCACATCGGATGAACAGTCGACTGAAATACACATCAGTCAATGATGGCCATTATCAGTTGAGTGGACTTCACTTTTGTGCTTTAGCTACAGTTCACCAGTCGATTGACCATTACACTAGTCGACTGCCTCACACTAGTCGACTGGCATACCACGCCAATCAACTGCTCGAGCACAACTCGCCTAAACACCTTCAATAGTCAAGTCCAACTCAACTGGTCATCACCAGTCAACTGGTAAACCTCAAAACTGAGGTTTACATCCCCAAGTGTGATCCTTTTACACTTGCAATTTACCCTAGTCTAGACCTCAGTCTTCAACCCATTTTTATCAGCTTCACACCTCACAGATGCCTCTGAGTCTATGCTCATCATCCTTCGTGCTAGCCTTTAAATGGTTCCATTAACCTAATCATGCTACCGAGTATCCTTTGCCAAGAGGTCACGTTTCCAGGACTTCTCCTTAGCCTTGACCTCAAACTTCAAGCTACTTCCATCAGCCTACTTCCATCAGCCTCACGCTTCTTTGCCCTAGCCTTCAAGTGCTTCAATCGACCTAGTTTTGCTAAGTGCCAAAAGTCACGCTCTTGGATTTTTCTTTGCCAAGACTCTACCCTTGGACTTTATCCTTTGCCAAGACTCCACCTTTGAATTTTTCCCATTGACAATACCATATTAGACTTTTTCCTTGCCAACACCATATTGGACTTTCCTTGCTAATTATCCATATTTGGACTTCTCCAATTGTCAACTTCATAACTGATTTTATCCCATATTATCAAACATCAATCTAAACATCAACTATTATCAAATATCAAAACTTAATTCAAATTCAATTCGAGTTTGATCAATCGTGATGCATACATTAAAAATATCTTATATATATTTTAGAAATAGAGAGGATTATTATTAGGAAAGGAGGTTAAAATAGTCATATTGTGAATTACGTCTTTTAATGGCTTAGTGTAATTGAGAGTTAAAATATGATTTTAAAATCAGGAGGGCATTTTCAAAATAAGTAAATTTTGAAGGGTACCATGAAAATTCCACCGATAAAAAATCATCTAAAAATTGGATTTAAGAAAATTCGGGAAGTGAATGGAAAAAGGACGAGTTGCTCTGGCCCTCTTCTTCCTATCTGTAGCAAGGAGCAGAAGGCACTTCGAACCAGTCGAGAACACCATCCATTAGTTCCATCCTCCGATGCCCTCTCCCTACGACTAGGGGAAATCGCCGAGCTACGCGATCGCGGCGGCGGAGACAATGTACGGCGGCCCCAGTGACGGAGAAGGTGTTGGCGTGGGCCACGATGCCAGTGCGCCGAAGAAGATCCCGTCGGCGTCCTCCATGCCCTGGGTTCGAAACCTTCGCCGGTACGTCGGATCTGGCGCTGGCCTCGGCTCTGAAGCCCTCATGGGTTAGTTTTTCCCCCGTTCCTATTTCTGTTTTTTGCTGTCCGCTGGAAAAAAAAAGTCTTTTTATAGACAAGCGAGATGTGGGAGTACCTGATCGTGTCAATTACTTCAAATAATGGATTTTTTTTTTTTGTAAATACTACATTTTTCACGCAAATTAGGTGCTCGATACTCGATCGACTGAATTTGTATTTTGGGTTTAGCCCTAGAATTTTGAACTTACCCATTCAATGGACTCGACATACAAATTAGGATAATAGTAATAATTGAGTTAATGCTGTTAAATTACAATGGCTAGTGGAGTTTACGGTCTTTTGAAATCTGGATAGTTGCTGACTAACACAGAGGGCTCTTGGTGTAAACTTAGAAGACTATAGTTATAAGGCGATTTTTTTTTTTTCATTTGCACGGAGAACATATTTTCCTTTTTTTAAAATTTAAATCGAGCCTCCCTTCTGCTCAATTTTGACTCCTTTGTTTCCTCAGATGAATCAAGCAGAGGAAGGAAAAATGAATTAGAGGGGAAGAAAAACAGGAAAAATCAAAGAAGAAGAAATGGGGGAGTGGGAGTGGAAGAAAATGATGAAAAAGCTGAACCGGTGGAGTCATAACTCTATTGTTGTGTCTCTACAAGGAAGACCAAGTGGCAAGGAGAGGGTGAGGGGGTTTTGTTCACATTGTGTGGAGAGGGCAATGCTTACATAACATGGAGAGAGATCAGGTGGGGTTCAATTTCTATACTTAGGTTATATAGCATATAAGTTAGAGCATATTAATTTTAGGTTTAAATTATTAGGAATATTTGCTAAATCTATAGTGTAGTATGTAATAACGTATAAGCTAGAATATGTGAATAATTTTTTTAGATTTGTTGTGTTACTATATATATGTGCCTCAAATTTGGATCAGTTGCTCACAATTTCCCGTGTCTCCACTTAAAATCACGTATATGAAACCTAAATTCATACCAGTGTTAGATATTCACGACCAAGTTTGAGTAACATAAGCAAAAGGCATATACAGATATCAGTTTCATTAAATTAGATGGCTCTTTAATTAGTGTAATTTTGCCACTAAAGTGTTGATAAAATTTCTCCATATCTTTTCTATTTACACTTCGCTTATGGAAATTCTGGCTACTTTCTCGTGTTGATAATATAATGTTTAAAATATAAATAGTTATGATAAATTTTGATGCAAAATGTTTTGTATGAATTTCCTTTTCTTGCATGTGAAAAAAGAAATTTCCTGAACAGTCATTTTGATTTTCAGAACTGGAAACAAAGAGAATATTGCTTGAGATTTTCAAAGAGCGACAAAAGAAAAATGCTGAATCAGGCTCAATTCCTAGCTTCTATAAAAAGGCATGTCAGTCCATATTTTCCAGATTGCTTTCTTGTCTTTTATTTGATAAAAATGCAAAAGTAGATATCATGCTGGGTCTTGTTCCCTTCTTTCCATTACTTCCATCAGATGTTTCACCACCCATTGACAGTCATACCTAGTTGCATTTATTTCACTTTGTATAAGTATTTTTCCTTTTATTGATATATGCTTTTGAGATTTTGCTGGATAATATATTGCTTTTGTAAAGCAGAAGCCTGAAGAGGGATCAATCAGTCATAGGGTTCAACGATTGGCAAAATATAGATTCTTGAAGGTGCTTGGCCATTCATCTTCTAGCTTTTATAAGTCTAGTTTGAGCTGCTAATTAGTTACGAGGATGAGAACTTCATTGGTGGTTCCTGATGCTTCCAATTTGTTTATGTACTCAACTTTTGTTATGTTTGCTTTCATTGTGCAGAAGCAATCAGAACTTTTACTGAATGCTGATGACCTGGATGCCATGTGGGTTTGCTTAAGGGAAAATTGTGTTATTGACGATGCTACTGGAGCTGAAAAGGTGCACATGTCTTCTTGATTTCTCTTTCATGGTACCCACCCTGAGGAATCTGTCATCTAATATGCATACAAATTTATATAATCATTTTAGTTACTGGAAGGATATTTCCTGTTCATATTCTCCCTCAATCTTTCTTATGGTTGTGAAATAGGTAAAACAATTATTGGCATGATAATGCCTATATCTTATTCTAGACTTGGTACCAAATAACTATTCTCCTTCCTGTCCTGTCCTGTCCTTTTGAGATGATATTATCCACAACCAGAACCATACTAGCACATATCACAGCCTCTCCTTGATCATTAACAGTTGAAAAGTTTTGGACAAGATTCTTAGCAGCATTACAGTATATATAGTTGCTGCAGTTTGAATGTTATTCTATATTTGCAACAGACGTATGATATTAGTTATCTCAGTTATTCATCTGCATATAGGTGTTATGCATGTTTATGCTATAGATGATTTATACGTGTAGTCTTTTTTATGGATAGTCAATGTCTTGATTACTGCCTCCTACAGATGAACTATGAAGATTTCTGTCACATTGCCTCTCTTTGCACAGAACAAATTGGTGCCAAGTGCCGAAGATTTTTTAGCCCTTCAAACTTCATGAAGTTTGAAAAGGATGAAGCTGGCAGAATTGCCATCCTGCCTTTCTATCTATATGTGATGCGAACGGTAGCTTTCATTTCCTTAGTATCACATAAATTTTTTCTTTATCTAAAAAAAATATGAATGTGGAAATTTTTCCTTAGTATACATATTCACTATGCTATTGCATAAAGAAATTATTATTTGAACTCACTGCCATTATTTGTACACTATATTTCCTATTTACCAGTTCTATCTTCATTATTTTTAAAAAGTTATTTTTCTTCCACTTGTACATTCATTGTCTTCTTTTTTCTAGGAACTCTTTACACTTTTAGATTGAAGTCAGTCTGACTAATAGATGATTGTGTTCTTCCACTCATTACATTGAGGTTTGTTTGTGTAAAATGAACACTGGTAATTGTAACACTACTGAATTTTAGCATCTGTATGAATGCTCATCAGTTTTTTTACGATTTGTCAAAGAAGCCTTGAAGTTTGATTCAACTTCATCAACTCATATTGATAAATGTTGCAGCTGGGTGACTTGGATAAGTAGATTTGTTACAAACAAGAATGAGGCTACGAGCAATGTTGATAAGATGATGAACATTGTACTATGTAATATATCTTGATATTTTACACCATATGTAGGCTACCAACTTATTGCTTATCTATCAAGAATAAGTAATGTTGTTCTTTAGGTTATAGATAATGGCAATATGAAGTCATGGCATGTGGGATTATGTATCTCTACACGCTTATTCTTTGTTATCCGAACTCAGATTCACTCCCTCCCATGACTTGTGTCAAGTGACACAATCTGGATATGACTATGAAAAATGAGTCTGATGAGCCAAACTTGAGGAAGACGTAGAAAATGGAAGGAATAAGAAGATGGGATGACAACAAGAAAACTTACATCCTTGAAGTAGCTTGCAATGTACATAGAGGGAGGAGCCTCAATTGGTATATTGTTTGGGTCTTGCAAGGAGATCAGGTTACATAGTGCATTGTAGGTGATGTTGCATGAAATGCTTATGTAGTGGGTACCATCTATTGGTGAGGATGGTATCAAATTGGGAGGGAGAGGAAGGGGATCAAAGAAGGCGATGCAGAGTAGATTAGAGTTAATTAGGTTTTTGTTACTTATATATAATACAAGATATAACATATATAATATAAAATGTAAGGTTTTAAATCTCATTTCAACCTAGTATTTTGGTTCTCTGTTGGAATTTGAAAGTTTTGTGCCATATTGGAGCATGCTGAGATGCGGTGCTAGGGCATCGAGGAGGAGGAGAAGAGGAAAAGAGAAACAAAATTGGGAGGAGGAAAGAGGAGAAAAGAGGGAAGCTATTTATCTTTGAAATGGTATCCTTTTTCACTCACCTTTGTCATTTAGGAGTTGTCAACTCCTGAGGAACGAGAAATTTTCACCGATTGCCTTTGCCACCATCATAGAGTTAGGGAATAGTCACTAGTAAGCTGTTGAAGAACAAGTGCTTTTGTATACCTATCGACAAGCGGGGTAAAAGATTTTGCTTATGCCGATCAATATGAACAATTTTTTAAATTGTGATAATATGCCATATAACTAATAACTTATAATGTGTATATTTACTATATAATATTACTTATGCAATATATACTATATCCCTTATAATATATACATTTATAACTTTTCCCTTGTGTGACCTAGAGGTCATAGGTTTGAGTCTTAGAAATAACTTCTTATAATGTAGGATAAGACTACGTACAATAGACTCTTCCCCGAGACCTCGTATTGGTGGGAGCTTCTTGTTACTAAATATGAGTAACATAGAGCTTATTAACACTTCTGATCCTAGTGTGTGGGATGGAGCATATCTGCTGTCATGATAATTCCGTCGACTCGTACTGAATACTCATTGCTAAATATGAATTACATAGAGCTTATTAGCACTTATGATCCTAATGTGTGGAATGGAGTCTATCTGTTGTCATGACAATTCCATTGACATCGTGTCTTGGTTGTCAATTTGTGTGACAAAGCACTTTCATATGATATGATTCGAAGTTAACTCATCTAACATGCAAAAACAAGTATGATTAAATAAATAAATATAGTAAGAAATTGGAAATTGTAAATAAAAGAGCTTTTAAATAATTGAAGCAAAAAAAGAGCACATGTGGCAAACTCTTACATGAATAAATCTCCGAACTTAAGGCTTATCTTAGTTCGACAATCCAACATTTGGCTTGGGTAAATCTAGAGGCAAGAGAATACATTGTTTTAGGTAAGGAAATAACTGATAGGAATACAACACGATGTCATACATAATATAGCAGAAAGTGAATAATACCTAACATCCATGATATAGCTATGAAAGTAAGCATATGGGGTATGGCATTTCAAGCTAATAGCATCATGAAATATTTATATAGTTGGTTTAATATTTTTATAGAAGTGGTGTGTCTGACATTTTGGGTTTTCCCTTGTTCTCTGTATGCTCACCCTGGATACACCCTGGATACAATTGCTCACACTGGATAACCCACGCATTCATCAATATAAGATCGAGTGAGCAGGATAGTAAGAGTCTGATAAGTAAATAACATTTAGTGTTTTAATTTTAATGTGCATGCAGGATGTGTATGGATCAATAGCAGTATAAGCAAATTATACATCAGCATAATAATGAGTTTAAGAAAGCTAAGCATTTAACACATTATTGTGACATAATAGTAGCATTGAACAATTAGGGTATAATTTAAGCAAATTATAAGCAAGAAATGAATTATATCTACCATAATGCATACATCCAAAGGAAATAATATAAAAGTCAAAGGTTAATGAAACAACCTAAATAGATAAGATTAAAAAGTTTGGGTTCCCAACTGAGGTTCTAACAACTCCTAATTCTCAATAGGAAACACCTCTTAGCCTAATTTGATCTCAATAAGGTGATCCACTCCTTGAATCACCACTTAAGGGTCAACTTCAATAACCCAATTCAAAATTTCGTGCCACTTTGGTGGTAGGAGGTTGTAATGTCTTATCAGATGCTACAATAGCTGCAAATCATATGGATATAAGCTCCATTGTCCACTTCTTCGAATTCCACTTGTAACTTTTAGCAGTATGTTTTCCCCTAAGCAATTCCCCCATCAATTGCATATGCCACCACTTAAAAGGGGGGCATACAAAAATTTAGTTTAAGCAATAGGGATCTTTTCTAGATTCATACAGCCTCTCAGGATCAAAGAAACAACCCTAGGACCACTATTGTTTTCTGAATAGAAGTTTCAATTTAATTCTCAATTTTTTCGCTTGAGAATAGTCTCCAAGTACCTTATTTAGTCTCTAAAAACTTTAAAACATTATTAAGCTATAACAATTTAGCGACTCATTCCTAGGACACCTCAACGACACCTCTAATTTACTGGAGGAAATTCCACGTGGTACAGACAAGGATCTTACCTCAAGGAAGGTTAGAAGAGAACTGATTTGATGCTTGATAAGTCCCACTGTAGTTCTCTGTGATTCACTGCCTTAAACACATTGAATAATGAAGAAACTGAACATCCACCACAGAACCTACATTTGTGTACCCTTTAGAAAGCGGAATCTTCTGTATGTTGGCAGCATTGTGCTCAAATGAAGACAAGGAGGGATCATTGCCACTTGTACAAATCCTTTGATGTGACTCATTTCCTTTGGTTGATTACAAGTGCACAAGCAAGGGGTAGCAGCATCCCACCAATAATGACTAGACACCTTCCTCCATATAACTGAATAATATCATTCTTCCTCCATCCTGCTATACATGCAACGTGCCCTGAGCAAGATGCTACAGCCATAAGTGTTGCCACTCAGCCTTTGCATAACTGGAGAAGGCCCTTATCCATTCAGATTTGCCTTTTTTGAATTTCATTGGCTACCAATAGGTGGTAGGAGGGGATGCTGCTCGTGTCTTAGGGAGGTGGAAAGGGATTGATCCATTCCTAGGAAGGAGGAGAAGATGTCTTTTATAGAGATGAAAGTGGGTAGCCGATTGATGGAATTGGAGGAAAGAGGGTAGAGCTTAATTGCTGGGTGGCAGCAAGGCAATGTAGTGACTTTGGATTGAAGGAGGAAGGCAGTGGTGGGGCTGCTTCTCAAGGGAGAGAGGGCTAGAGAAGCGCAAGCCAGAGGAAAAACACAGCAGCTGCCTGTTGCTCAGAGCGATGACGACTGCCTGTTGCTTAGAAGGGACAGCGGATGCCTGCCCCTTGAAGGAGCAGTGACAGTCTGTTGCTCTATGTGGTGGCAACTGTCTGCTACTCTATGGAGCAGCGACCTTCACAACAGGGTTAGTCATGGGTGGGAGAAGAAGCACAAACACAAAGAGGGGAAGGGATAGAACATTAATTGACAATAACAAAACTCCCTGACATTGAGGAAATTTCAATTTTGCAACAGGGTCAGGCATGCATGGGAGAAGGAGCACAATCATGAAGAGGGGAAAAACAAGACATTAATTGGCAGTATTACAAAACTTTAAGGAAATTTTAATTTAGTTTTTTTCTTCTTTTCTTTGTTAACAGCTGTTATAACATAATTGTTAATATGTAGTCTACTTTTATCTGATAACTCAAATCTCTATTTGACAACTCAGGAAAAATGTGCATCACAAATTCACAATCCTAATACAATTTACGTCCCTACTAACAAGTGATAATGTGCACATAAATCTTTGGCTACCATTTGTAAATACAAAGTGTATTCATATTATTGTCAACCAGTCATTTATGGTTTGTTAATTTCCAATCTTGTCATAATTTCACCTCAACTTTCTTATGGGGTATCTGAAGTTCATGCACCATCTCTTTTCATTCTTTTTGCATCAGGTTTCACTTACCCAGGCAAGAATTGATATGAGTGAGCTTGATGAGGATTCTGATGGTTTTCTTCAACCTCATGTATGAAATAAACTTAATCTTGAGTGTTGAAATTGGCAACAAATCTAAATATCTTGGTTTTGTACCCCCATTTTAACTATCATGGTAGCTGATTACAGGAAATGGAGGCTTATATAAGAGGCCTCATTCCTAATTTGGCACAACTTCGTGATATGCCTGCAGCCTTTGTTCAGATGTATTGTCGAATAGCTGCGCGCAAATTCTTCTTCTTTTGTGATCCTCATAGGCGAGGTTTTCTCATCAAACCTTTGTACTAATTGGAATATGTTGCAGGAGGATTTACCAGGTTTCTGCTCAAGAAAATTGATAATTTTTGGGTAAGGCTAATGTGGATTTTCTTGAATCATCATAGGAAAAGCATGCATAAAAAAGGTGCTGCTTAGCAATTGTCTCCAGGAGCTCATGGAACTTCACCAGGTAGCTTGCCTGCTGCAGGGTGCTGCCTTTTTTAGTTTGACCCTAATTTTTCAGTCATCCATGATGAAACTATATAATCTTGTCTTTCTGCTTCTTAGTTTTCTTGTTTTCAAACAACTTGCAACAGGTTGCACAGTTTGTCCTATTGTGAAAAGTAGGCGTGCAATGCTCGTTACTCTTTCTCAAGGGATGGTGGATATTTAGTTGATATGATATATGTTTTTTTTTTGGAGTTCATTTAATATCCAATCAAAAATAGGTGGTGCTAGCCTAACTTTGATGCCATTATTTACAGTTTTTCTTTTAGTTTGCTTTGATCAATTTTGCTTTCATTTCCCAACATTACCATTTAATGAATTTTTACAGTTTCTTTGGTCTTAGGCTTACAGGTTACATACATATATTAATCTGGCCTGTGTTCTTGACAGGTTGACCACAGATGGCATAAAATTTGATTTATTTTTCTTTGGAATCATACTTTTGGTTTGTAGTGCAACGTCTTGACACTAACGTAGCTTATTAGTAGGGAGTTTAGTCATGAAATTAGTTGCAATCAAATGGTTTGAAAATACAGGCAAGGGTTCAAGTGATGAAAGTAAATCTTTCCTTGTATGAGTCACAGTGTGACCCTTGGTACCATGATGAGCTTTCCTATGCTTCATCCATGCCTAGGGATCAAGGTGTAGTTTTAGCCTATATTCTGGTAGAAATATAACTGCAGACATCAATGCTCAGATGATTTGTTTGCTTCCGTCTTTTGCATTAATGGAGTTATTATTTGATTTATAAATGATTCATTTGGAGACATTAAGCTGTTTTTAACAAATGATAATTTCCACGCTGCCAATTGTTTTCTCAATTGTGCTGCACTAAGATCTATCAATTACACATATTTGAGCTGCAAAAATCAATGCTGGACACTACTTCTAGTTGTATGATATTTACTTCACTTTATTTTTTGTTGTTAGGAAAGTGAAGAGGAAGTTCCTGACACAGAGCAGGCAGAAAATTGGTTTTCGTTACCTTCTGCTCAGAGGATATGTGGTATGTTATGCATTTCTGATTCTTGTGTTGCTATTGTTCCTTATTGCAATGTAAGTAGCAGATCCTGTTAATTCTCAGCTTCTATGTTAGATATTCTTTTGCTGATTGGAGAAGACCTGTCAAGTTTGGTTGACAATTCATGTGCTTTTAAGCTTCAGTTGTTTTCCTTGTTTGATGTTTGCTCTCAACTTATTTATCTTGTCACAAGGACCCAATCTTCACATATCATTATGTACGCTTGAGTTAACTAATAATTTTTCAAAGTTAGAGACTCAGTATGGCTAGAAGTCTGCAAAGATAAGTGAATGTGATTCATCATACGTCCAATGGTATGGTGAATATGAAGTTCAGTTCTTCAGTAATTTGATATGTTGGTCTCATTTTTATATGGCTTGCTGCTATTACACAAATTATTTACTCTTTTACTGTTTGATGCATCTCTCTAGTACTCTCTCTATCTCTCATTCTGTTTGCAAAAACATGGATCACTTCCATGGTTATATTTTGATAACTATTAGTTGCCTGTTGGAGTACAAAGTGCGTAACATTCAAAAGGTGATTCTACTACCTTTGCCAATTGTTAGATGACAATTCAGCAGCTTAATGTGGAAAGGAAGTTCAGATTAACTAATGTTTGCTTGTTTTAAATTCTGGTGAAATAAAAAAGAAATATGTATTGGATTTTAAATCAATCAACATTACACTTCACCATCCTATTCTTCCTATCTATAGAAACTTGCACAAAGAGATGGAGTACTTAGTTTGAACCCTGATAAAGATGTAAAACAATGAAGAATTAGCCAAAACAGCAGTTTTGCAACAATGTATCATGAGATGGAATCTTAAAATATCTATCATGAACTTCAGTTTTGCACTAAATGAACTACCTTTTCTAATAATTCAGATTATACGGAATTTGATATTATGGATGTGCATGACACTTCAGGGCTTGCCTTGGCCAGTATTGTTCCTGCTCTATGACAATTTGGGTGAAAAATAATCTATTCATGAAAAACCCACTTTGGGTGTAAACACCCTTTTGCTAGAGGAATGATTTGCATAAAGCATTGGCCATTTGTAATGATTTTAATACAATCAATCCAGGTTGATAAAAAATTTGAAAAATACTTATATTGATATTACTGGTGACTTGTTTGAGTGTGTATTACAAATATAAAAATAATGCTACAAGGACTTTTTTTTTTCATTATTCGAATATGTGCAGACTTGTGACAAGGGAACTGTTAGTTCTTTGTTCTTTTTTCTGGATAATGTTACTGTAGGAGATTTGAGCCCAGATGTGAAATTACGAATGAAATAAATGCTGTGAAATTATGAATTGATACATGCGGAAAGGATCATTATTTTCCCCCCAACTTGAACATATTTCATATTATGATATTTCTTTTTTTACCATTGTAAGGATCTAATCTTTGTCTGACTAATGCAGTGCCTTTTCATTTTGCCCTTTTAGCAAATTGTTTTTTCATCATGAGCCAATATCACCAAAACTTATATTGATAGCTTTTTCATTTGATACAGTGACCAATGCTAGCTGTTTAAGTTGATGTTGGCATGTTGGAAGATAGATACTACTTGCAATTTTCAGTTTTTCCATCACGAGTCAATATCACCGAAACTTATATTGATAGCTTTATCATTCACTACCGTGGCCAATGCAATCTGTTTAAGCTGATTTTGGCATGTTGCTACTGATATGAAATTCACAAGTGTTGTCAATGGATATTACTTACAATCATCGGTTTTTAACCTGATAATAAAGGCATTTAAGGTGCAAATGATTTTAAATTCTGTTAGATCTTCACTGTGTTACTATTGCACAGATATGTTTCTTGCCCTGGAT
Source organism: Alpinia galanga (assembly GCA_037177395.1). Lineage (NCBI taxonomy): Eukaryota > Viridiplantae > Streptophyta > Magnoliopsida > Zingiberales > Zingiberaceae > Alpinia > Alpinia galanga. The sequence continues at coordinate 4,094,123 of JBAMHZ010000112.1, read as the reverse complement.
AAAGACAAGAATGGAACTCTGAGCAAGCAAGAGCTCAAAGAATATGCTGATGGGACACTAACTGAAATCTTTATTGAGAGAGGTTTTGATCTAACTTTTGACTAGTGAATTTCATTCTGCCTATCATTTTAGTCATAATTTTTTAACTAGAATTTGTTAAGCAATACTGTTTTATGACCTTGTACTTCATTTATATCTTTGTTTTTGCTCGACTATATCCATATGTATCTGCTTGAAAAAGAGATGAGGATTTTTAAAAAAAATTATGCAAAAGTCTTTTTTTCTAAAAAAAAAAAATCAAATACTTTAATTGCATATTCACCTAATTTTTTTCTATGCAAGTAATTTTGGATGGAGGAATTAGTAAGATAGGACTGAGATGTTCAAAAACTGTAACAACAACATCATCATCAACTCGTGATTGTCTCAACTATTCAGGGTTGGCTATATGAATATTTTCCCTCCATTTAGCTTTATGTAGGAGTATATTATTAGACTCAGGTGGTAAAGACCTCTCATCAATTATGATGAACAACCTACCCACCAACCTTTTTCTTCCATCATTGTATAAGAAGTTTTAGTTTTTCATCTAGCTCGCCCGTGTGGTGGGTGTTGATAGTTATGTGTGGACTCAAATGTAGTAATTCAAACTAACCTAGTCATAAGTTTGTCAATAACAATAGCTCTTGTAGCATAGCAAAAATTTGGAGGCCACCTATGACAATGACTGGTTTTGGAGTAGTACTTGTAGTTCCATTTTTTATTCTAATAACATTCTAATTATCAGAAACCTTTTGATGCAGATTTCATTTATGTCACCTAATTAACACTGTGCTGTCTTAAGTTAATTAGTTGATCCTTTGAAAAATAACAGATACCAGGCAGCTGAGAATATCATTGTTCATGAAAAACACTATTACCTCTTTTAACCACAATGAATGCCAGAATAAAGATACTATATTGATTAACTGAAATGTTGTTCAACTTGATGCACAGAAATTTACCCATGAAATAAAATGTGCCCTGACCTGTCTCTGCTTTGTTTTCTCAATAGTTTTTGATGAGCATGTACGCCGAAGCAAAGCTGGAGGTGGTAATACTCGTGAGATGGACTTTGAAAGCTTTCTGGATTTTGTTTTAGCCCTGGAAAACAAGGACACACCTGAAGGATTAACATACTTATTCAAATGTCTTGATCTCCAAGGACGGGGTTATCTTACCACTGCTGATATTCATATGCTGTTCAGGTTCTTTTCGTTTATAGCTATTGTTGTGTTACATGTGCATCCTCTACAAGTACTACCTTACTTGTATACGAAACCATGCATTATGCACAAATGTAGTTAGTTATCTAAACGAATCATATCAAGCTATGTGCATGTGCTATATGCATCCCAAGTATAAGCTTTAAATCTGGCTCTTGCACCACATGATGATTATTTTACCCTCAAAATGTGACATTTCACTAGAATACTCGAGCCAGAGAGTGATTCTTTTAAACTTGTATTGTTGCTGGCCCTCCTTTTGAATTATCAAAACTCAATGTGAACATTGCAAAGCATCTTTTATTTCTTGAGTTAATTAATTTACCTCACTAGGATTTCTTACAATTTTTTATGGAACTAGCAGTTATGCAATTTTTTGCAAAAAATTTGAAATGTCTAACAAATTTATCCTGCCATTTAGTATTTACTCATCCTAGGTGAAATTGATGACATGGAAGTTTTGCATGTTATATTATGTAAGCTTTTTAACCATGTAAGATGCCAAATCTGAGAAGACGACTTGCATTTTATCCCACAAAAATCCAGCTTACACCAAAAAAAAAAACGTGATTTTGGGGTTAGGTATGTAACTAGGTATTTCATTATGGCTATGTGAGATTACTACCTTGTTAACTTAATCTAGATATATAAAATACTAAGTAGGATATTTGCTAAGCTAGATAGTTGGGTAGAATGGTTCCAGTCAAGGTTTAAAGTTTTGTTCCGAGCTAGGTATCAACCCCAGCCAGGACAAAGCTGTTTCTGGACTAGCATTTGATTGTGGTGCTGGTCAACATGACATGAAGAAGCTGCTGCTGTTGAACTCATGCAGCACCAGTAGTAGGAGAATGAGGAGGAAGAGGAACCGACCTGGACATTCGCTGAAGACATGGCGACCATCCTAATCGCCTTTGAAATCACTGCAGAAAGTCCCTGTCAAAGGTTCCAAGGAGTGCCACTCAGCCCGTGTAGTGTCTTTTGGCTCAAAGAGACTTATGCTAACTGGTACAGGCGAGATGGTGTGAGATTTAATACCTTGATTCAAGGTTTATTAATTAACCCATTATTTATTGGTGATGTCAACACATTATAAATTTTGTTGTCAAACATATGAGTGACTAAAGAACATATAGTTGGCATACACCTTTTGGATGTTTCACCTTTCATGTGACTGCTATTGTATAAACAAAGCTTATAACACTATATCTATGTTCTTGCAAGCTACAATTACGTGGAAGTGAGAAAATAATAGTTGCGTGGGTTATTGACAAATGAAGAGAAGCCAATCATAGTTGACTATGCAGACTAAGTTACATGTTGGCCAAGCTTTTTTTATTAAATGCTTTATCAAGGTGAGTACAAGCTAAATCAAACCTGTCTTGATAAGTGATACTACATGTTAAAGATTGTCAAGTTCGAAAAGTTTTATCACACCCAAGTTGGGCCAAGCTCATATATGCATTTAAGCTCTAATACAAATCAGCAGATGTTTTTCTATAGTCAATAACATATTAGACATGTTATAGATAATTTGTAGCTAATAAATGTAGATTTTAACTTGTAAGTAGACATTTGGATAGTGAGGAGATGCAAGTATGCATGCTTGAGAGAGATTAAAAGAGAGAGAGCATAAGCGAAATTAATGAAGTTACTATAGAGTTTATCAGAGGGTGTTTAGAATTTCTAGCATCAGAAGTACAAGGGGAGGAAGCTGATAGGGCCTAGGGGGTTATCTAGAGGTGTGAAGGGAGAAATGATGTGGCAAAAGAGTCATCTGATTGCCATGGCTGGATGACCATTCTGCACAAGATATTTGCAGGGTGCATATTCACCTTACCATGATGAATTGACATATGAGTTTTGGTCTTTAATTATTAAGGTTGATATGGCTACTAATCACGTTGACCTAAAAATATCTACATTCATGCACAAAACTGTGGATGGTTTTCTTTTAGAGGATCTATTTTACTTAAGTGAAAAATCATCAGTCATAAGAACAAATTGGTTTAATGGATAACAGTAATTGTCAATTGTCCATGAAGTTCTCCATGTTTTAAAACTCTGCACAATAGAAGGCCGTATCTTAAAATCTATGTACTTGGAAACAAGCATCTGTAGCATTTCCATGCCCTATTTGCACCTATTCTGCTTGCTGCTCTTGAAACTTATCTCCATCACCATGTGTTGTTGGCAGAGATGTTCACCAAAAGTGGATAGAGGGTGGGAACTACGAGTTGTGTATTGAAGATGTGAGAGATGAAATCTGGGACATGGTCAAACCAGCTGATCCTCTTAAGATCACACTTGCTGACCTTCTCACCTGTAAGCAAGGTGGTACAGTTGCTAGCATGCTCATGGATGTACGTGGTTTTTGGGCCCATGACAACAGGGAAAACTTACTCCAGGAAGAAGAAGAACCAGAGGAAGAATGATTTTCATAACCGGACTAATCCAGTTTCCCTGCTGGAATGTAAGTTGTAACATCATGGTCACATGAATTGATCATCTTGCGACCTTTCTTTTTTATACTAATTTCTCGCTCAAAACCCTTGAAGTGGTCGTAATGCTGCTTGCAGTCTGTGTTCTTAGAACAATTCATGTTGCCATTATGGAATTTCTTTTGCATCTCATGGCATGTTTCGATATGTTGCTTCACAATACAATGCTTCATTATCTGCTATTTCTATGTTATTTTTCTATCTGTAGGATCAGCAAAATTATTATTATCTTATCAAATCAGAATTACACCCTGTTGATAAACAAAAGCACACAAATTCCAGTGTGGACCATTTCCAAGAAGAAATTGCCTTTCAAGAATCTTATTGGTCTTCACTTTCCCATTATTCTCTTATCCTTGATTGAAGGTATGCGTATTGAGAACTCAAATGAGCATCTAGTTGATCAGCTTATCGCTTTCAATCTTGATTGTGATGCCTTCAACTGGGTCCAGTAAGCACTTCAAAAGATAGCTTGTTTTTCGATTAGCATTGATAATCAACATGAACCCTAAGTTGCTCTATGATTTATTTTCACACCGCAAAAGCACAAATAACACAAAAACTCACACGTCAAGTCTCTCATGTGTTCTCTCCCTCTTTATGTATATGTTGTGGCCTCAGTACATGTTTATGGTCAGAGCCATAGGGCACCTGCTTCCCTCAGCAAGGGCACGAGATTTCCCCCAAGGTGCAGCGACATGACTCTGTCTGTCGAGCCAATTAGCCTGCCACCAATAAAGATCGCCGGCACTGGTGGCCTTCTGCCCAACAGTTTTACAAGTGCCTTCTCCATCTCCACCCCTCGCGGATCCTGATCAAGCTCGTGGACGACAGCATTGACTCCAAGATCATTGAACAGGCTCTTCACACTGTAGGTCATGTAGCACGAGCTCAAGCTGAAGACGACCACCGCACGCTGTGATGCTAACTTCATCACCTTATCCATGCACCTATGACCTGGATCGTTCAGGCTATCATGCTCAGTTGAACTAGCTGTGGGACTAGCAATGTGTTTGAATTGCATATATATAGGTGCCCGAAAGTTGCACTAGGAATATCGACTGTATATCGAGATATAGGTGGAGTTGACATTGTAGTTGTGATATAAAGTTGGTAGTCCAAGGACTTGGATAATGTGTTCCTTTCTTTTCTGATTCAGTTGCACATATAGAAGTGGCCAACACATGCAGGAATATTTTTGACTCCACTCTCAGCTTTGATGCCAAAAAAGTGGCTTGCATTTTGATAAGGATTGAACTAATTCCCCAATTCCCTCTTTATGGTTTGGGATTGCTATGTGTTTATTGAGGATGTCTCAAGGCACAGGAAGATGCATGCTGAAGAGAATAAAATGTGTTTCTCGGCGGCATCTCATCCGGAGGGCCATTTGCGAACAATAGTATAGTATAATTTTGATAACCTCTCTAGATACCTTTCTGTTTTGTTTTGAAGGTTTTGTTACTAGCATTTGAATAGAAGGGGAATAAATGAGGCATGTAATGCCTTGACTTTTGGTTTTGTCGCAGCACACCAAGTGCTTTTCGATTGTATTTACCCATTTCGTCGATGTTGGAGATTTGGCAACTAATCCTTTGAATTTAAGATGAGTTTGTAAAATGATTCAAAGGTGCATTGTCCATCAGCTCCTCATCCAGAAGTCAAATAAGGAATGCTTTGTTTACTTGTCGAATTAGATTGACTGTTTATTCATTAACCATTGATGATGACGACAATCGAAAAGAAGCTTAGAGAAATTTAAAGGTATCAATTTCTTCCTTAGGAATGGACTTGCTCTTAGTCTCTATATCTCTCTAAAAGTGTTTTCTTTCTCTCTCTCTCCTTTTTTTTTTCTATATATTTTCTTCT